>CP139502.1:85961804-86125304 GCA_021014915.2 Artemisia tridentata subsp. tridentata | reverse complement strand
ATTTACCATCATAATTATCATAAACAGTAAAAGTTCTTAAATAATATTTACCGAAAGGTAAATCAGGGAAGATGTAACAGTTTTTTTTACCGGATGAGATCGGAAAGTACCGTAACGTTTTCTCGTGAAATTGTTGAAATAGTAACGGTTCGGAGACGAGTCCGTTACTTCCTGCCGTAAAGTAACGGTCAGATAACCACGTCGTGTTGAAGTGGTCCGTTGTTGTGGTTGTACTGCCGCAGTCGATATGGTACGCCGTATCTGTAAAACAACATTACACACAGTTAAAGGTGAAAAAACACAGAGTTAACTGTAATAATGTTAAATCTGTAACAGAAATACACACAGTTAAAGGTGAAAGTGTGTGAAAAATGAACTTATTCAATTAGATTAAAAATTAAACAGAACACATAGTGAAGGTGAAACTGTGTGAAAACCGAGATTATAATATAATAAATCTAAATAAACACACAATGAAGGTGTAAGTATGTGAAAATGAAATTAAGCTTAATCTGTAACAAATTTACACATAGTGAAGGTGAAACTGTGTGCAAAATTAATCAGTTACTGTAGATCAAAATCATTACACACAGTGAATGCGTAAGTGTGTGTAAAAAGCGCTTAATCAATCAGATCATAAAACTGAGCAAAACACACAGTAAACGTGCAAGCATGTGTAAAATGAGATTTATAAAATTAGGTTATAAAAAAAAGAAATTAGTTAAAAGTTAGTTTACCGTAAGGGAAGGATGAAGAAGGATAGAAGAGGAGTGGAAGGAAGATGAGTGTAATAACGGTGGTTGGTGACATAATGACGGTGGTGAATGGTGGTGTTTGGACGTTAGGGAGAGTGTGTGTGTTTTTAGTAGGTGAGTGCGGGATTGACGGGAAGAGATTAACTAAACGGAATGAAGGGGATAGGTGGTGGGGACGTCGGAAATTTTTAATGTGAGTTGGACCCGGTGGTTTGTTGTTTTTTTATAAAAAGTTTATTATTATTGGGTTCTAGAACTAAATCTCCGTGATTTGGCATGATTTTCTACATCGAATAAATAAGTTAGTGCTATTAATAGTAAAATCAGTGCTAAAAATAACTGTTTACTGTCTTTTATACTTTTCACAAAAGGGTTGTCTTAACGGTTAATTATAAATCACCATTCATTTTATATAATTTTCAGGATTAACTTTTTCAGTCTCAAAATTATAGTCTCTTTTGATTTTTTCGGTCTTTATTTTTCAACTGTGACCTTAAATATTTTTGTTTATATTACATAATACTTAATGCAAAATATATAATTGGATTGAGTTTTAAATGTATTTTTCATTAGTATAATTTTCATTAAGTATTGTATAATACAAACAAAAATATTTAAAGTCAAAATTGATAAAGAAATACCAAAAAAGTCAAAATGCGACTATAATTTTGGGACAGATGGAGTATAATTTATTAAGACACTTATCACTACTAAGGAATATTTAATAAATAGAGTAAAGTCTAAAATACATCCTTGTGGTTTGTCTCGTGTCTCGCTTTACATCCTCATGATTTTTTGGCACAAAATCATCTCTCCGTTAGTAAAGTTGACACAAAACCATCCCTCCATTAGTAATATCAGTCAATGATGTGAAAAACTAGAAGGGGGTTGAATTGTTTTACGTCTTTTAAATTTTATTGTGAAAACTTTTGTTTACTTTTAAAAACTTCGATTCGATCTTATGTGACTTCAACTCTTAAACAATATGAACAAATATAGACAAATGTAAATAAGTAATGCAAGTAAAGTAAATGAAATTAAATGAAAGATAGGGATGGAAAGATCAAACCACAACACAAGGATTTATAGTGGTTCGGCTACAAGGACACCTTCCTTGCCCTACTCCACTCCTCGAGTCACCTACTCGAGAGTTCTCTTCACTATGTCAACAAACTCCCTTATGGCGGAGAAAACCTTACACAACTTTAGCTTACACCGGCTTAACGACACAAAGCTAGATGTCGGGTTCTAATCGTAGCTAGAACCAATCTCACAACTTCTACACGACTTCTTCACGACTTATTCACAACTTCTTCACGACGGCTTCACGACTTCTTCACTACGACTTCACACCTTCTACACGACGGCTTCACACCTTCTAGACTACGACTTCACAACTTCTACACTACTTCTTTACAACACAACTACTTACTTACACTTTGATCTACTAATTACAACTACACAAACACCTTATCAAATACTTTACACAATTATACAAATATATGAATTGAGCTACAATACTTCTTCTCTAGATGTTGAAGAAGTATTCTTCTTTTTCACTTGGATGATGAAAGCTTGGATCACTTGAAAACCAATGCTTAAGAGAATATGATCAAAGGATTTTAGAAAGGATTTACAAGGATTAGAGAAGATTTAGAACAGAAGGTTTAGGGTGCAAAAGGTGAGGAAAAAGTCCAGAGATGAACCAGTATTTATAGGCAAATCTGAGAACCTACAGGAGCGGGGCGGTCCCCTTAAATAGGTGGTCGGCCCCCTTAAAATTAAGGGGACCGCCTAGTATAATTAAGGGGGCCGCCATTTCTAAACGTTGCTCAGATTTGTCTTTTTGTGGGGAAGGTTTTTCTGAAACATTTTTGCCATTTTTGGTTGAAAATTTGAATTCATAAATTTATACTAGATTAAACATATTTATTTAATACCAAAAATGTTTTTCTAAAAGATATAAAATGTTTGTGACATTTTATAAAAAGTTTAGTGATTAAGAAAAAGTTCTTTTGATCATATAATGCATTAAGCATTTGTTTATTCATACCTTAAGTGATTTAGTTGTTAAAATAGATATTTACAACTAAATACTTGTTTACGTCATAATCTTTCGTTTAATGATTTTACATTTTGTGATTATCAAAACATAGAGATATCGAAAAATATTAATAACGTGTTTAGGCATTATTTATATTAACAATCTCCCCCTTTTTGATGATTACAAAATCTAAACTCATTAAATTGAAAAATTAATTTTTAGACAAGTATTTAGTGAGTTTATATCTACTTCTCCCCCTTTTTGTAGAATCAAAAAGGTTATGCCGACAAGTTTTAGACGTGAAATTTGTCGGGACGAGAACTCCCCCTTGATATGTACTCCCCCTTGTTTGAGGGCATAAAGGAAACGAGATATGGAATACTTGCAAGAAAAATATTAGAAGCACAAGTATATATATAGCAAAAATAAGCAAGCATATATAAAAGAAAGACATCCATTAATCAAAAGTGTTGTGTATAAATACACAACCAAATAGAGTACATCATAAAAGAAACATACAACATTTAACAAATAGTGCAACTAATGATACTACATAATCATCCCAAGAGTACATGATCCGGCATAGAGCTTGCAACCAAAAAGGATGGATAAAATTATTGTTGGTGAAACATTTCATCTAGTTTGGAGAGAATGGAGGAGGTGGTGGTGAAATAGGTGAAGATGGTGGAGGTGGAGGTGGTGGTGGAGGTGGGTTGGTTAACATGTGCTCAATGCATGAGAACATGTATTGCATCTCATCCCGAAGACCAAAGATGATGGTTCGGTTATGAATGCAACAAAGGCAAGTGTCTCCATGAGCTTCAAGGAGACTCCAAGGTATGGGATTAACAAAGAGAGGTGATGGAATTGGTGAGGATGAAAAGTGAGCATCAAGAGGTGTGATGGGTGATAGGGAAATGGCAAGCTTGGTGGATGGAGGTTCTTGAGTGGGAAGTGGTGGTGATGCTCTTGATGGTGGTGATGATAGGTGGGAGTTTATGTAGTCATTGATGGATGAGGTTGAAGGAATGGAAGTACCATGGGTGGAAGGTGTTTTGGATGGTGCATTAGGTGCATTTGGAGATGAGCATTTAGGTGGTGGTGATGGAGTGGTGTTGTCTTCTTTAGTAAGATCAATGAAAAGTTGTTTGGGTGGTATGATGACCATTTTTTGTTTCTTAGAGGTCTTAGAGATGGAGGATTTTGGTGAAAGCATGGTGGGTTAGGATGGTGTTTGATGGAGATGAGGATTGATGAAATAAGGGGTTATCATTTGGAGGAAATTTATAATATGAATTAATGGTTGGTTTGGGTAAGGTTTTGAGGTGTTGTGTTAATATTCCAAACTCAGTTGGGTTATTAAGAGAAATGGTAGCTGAGACTAGAGAAAAGGGGTCACAAGATGCAAAAGAAAACAGTGAAATTCACTGTCTAGATGGTCGGTCCCCTTAATTGTAGGCCGGCCCCCTTAAAATTAAGAGGACCGCCTAGCAAAATTAAGGGGCCAGCCCATCTGGTGTTTTCCCAGGCGACCAAAATTGAAAAATTTCCAGAAAAGGGTCAATTTTTGGGGTGTGTTTGCAGCAAGCTCTATTTGAACCATGTATACCAAGAATGATTAAATAGTAGCATAAACATATTAAATAATCATGCATACATTTAAACTAATATAAGCATATTATAAAGCATATATGTCAATAATCATTAAATAGCAAGCATGGCAATATAAGCATATTAACAAAGTTCTAATATGAGGATGGTTAAAATCCTAACATACTTCAAAATACAAGAAACTAATAAGATAATTGTCAAGTACATATAATAGCAAAAAAATTGTCTAATAACATTATTGTTCAAATAAGCCAACATCCACATCTCTATCTCTTCTTCCCGAGAATCTTCCTGAAAGCTTTTCCTATTGACTTGAAACCACTTCGAACCTCTTGATGCATCTGTTGAGTAGTGTTGAGCAAAGAGGTTTGTCGTTCAAATAGGATTTGATCGGTTTGTTCGGAAGGAAGAGGAACTTGATAATCGGAATAATTAAGTTCCGGGAGATTGTCCACGAACGTCGTGGGAGATGGAGTACTAACATGTGAGGTGCCTTCCTCCTCATCATCATCTCTCCGATGAGATGTGGAACTACGAGGTGCGAAGAGATTAGGGCGACGAGATTTGCCCTTGTCACTTCGAGATCGACGAAGTTGGCTACGAGTGAGAGGACGCAAGACGGGACGAACGAATTGATAGATATCACTCTCAAGATGTGGGTAATGTTCCATGACAAAACGATAAAGTCTAGTGAGGAACATACCATAAGGAAGATTGGCATGTGGAGTATTTTTGGCGGAGATGATACGATGGACAAAGAAATAAGCCAAATTGTATTGTTCTTCCGCAACAACACAATACAACATGTGAGCGATGCTAGCCGTGAGGTGGTCACGGTGTCCGCCGGTACCAAACGCATTCTCGCGAATGAGTTCTTCCCAATGCTTCATGTCGGGTTTTAGTTCTTTGAGAAGGACTTGGTTTGCATGAATGTCGACATTTTTTGACTTGATTCTTCGGCTAGTCGTACCACGTTCTAGCTCGAGTAGTCGACGAATGTCGTCAGGAGTTGGAATCTCAGAATAGTATGGACCACCCTGAGGCCGATTTTTCTCAAGAGATGAGAGATCCCATTCATTTGAGAAAACGGCTTGACCGTTGAAGGGAATTTGGAGGATTTGACCAAACTGAGCAAGAGTGAGAGTGATGAATTCGTTTTGGATCATGAAAGAGATGAGGATATAACCATAGTCATCGGTTTGCACCATAACTTGGCTATAGAAGTCAAGAATGAAACGAGGAATGATGGGTTCATTGATTTTGAAAAGACAATCAAGACGAACATTGGAGAACATTCGTTCGATATGGTCGGATTGATAGAATGATGGATCGACAACTCTCCCTTCATGAATGTTTCTATCTTCGATGGGACGATAGAAACATGCAATGGCGGGAGATATGTCGGGAGTAGCGGAGACTTTTGGAATATATTCCTTGGTTTTGGAAACATCACCAACCGTGACTTTAGGAATTTTCACCTAAACAAGATAACAACAAGAAAGTAAGATTAAAAAAAAATGCATATGTGATATATACTACTCATGTGGAACGCAAACATACTTCGACTCTAAAATTTTAATCCTAAGAAGTAGATTGCAATGTTCCTTATTTTTAATTTTTAACTCGCTTAAAGTGTATTTTATGATGTTAAGGAGTAGTTGTAATGATATTTTGATAAAGAACCAAACGTATCCAAACGCTCCTTTATACATCATAAGCCACTTTGAAATGTGGCTAGACAAATATTAGATTGTATGTCTAGCTATTTCTTACGAGTATTTATGTTAAATAACTCATTGAAAAGGTAAAAACGTAGATTTTGACTCAAAAAATGTCTTTTAATTTGTTATGCCAAACGCTTCCTTTTCTAAAAAAATAATGACTAATATTTCAATATACATATGAATTATGTATCTTGATGACTCAAAATTATTAGTTACATGTTTATAAACTTGTCCATTAGTTGTGAAATTCATTTTGACTTAATCTTGACAATTTTATGACTCAATCCAAACACCCTCTTATGTTTATAAAATCATTTTTCATGATTTGAAAAATATATTTTTAGGATTAAAAGTTGTGATATTATAATGTGGTTAGTTATAATAAGTGTTTATGGCATAATTTAAAAATGTATAACAAATTTTGAATGAGAGTGTTTGGTTTTTCAAAATTTTGGCATGAGGGTTTTAGATTACTTTGATTCTAGGTTAATTAAGTACTCTAATCCTATGGGAAGCATTTGGCAATGAGTATCCTAGACTTAATTTCAACATAAGTTCGAATTTAAAATTTTTAACTAAAATATCAAATTGTGATTAGACTCGAAATTTGATGAAATTAGATGAAATGTGTTTTGGAAAACTTACAATATATGTTGCTAATCGAGATATAAGTGTTTGCCCCTTGCGAATTTAGCCCGAATTGGTGATTTGGTAAGTGGTTTTGATGGTTTTTTAGGTGGTTTAGTTCGTTCACAGCAGGTAGCAAAGGAAGAGTGTGTGAGAAATGGAGTGTTTGGCAAAAGTTTTAAGAGGAAAATCGTTTTTGGTAGCAGCAGATGGCCGGTCCCCTTAAACATTAAGGGGGCCGCCCTCTTTAACTAGCCGGTCCCCTTAATTTTAAGAGGGCCGCCTACCAAAAATGGAGTTTTTCGAATTTTGTTTCTGACGGCAAAATATTTATATGTATATAGATAGATTTATAATATATCAAAAATACGTTGGTTTGTATATGCACGAGGAAGGAATACTTGACACATTTTATTAACATTTCGTTAAAAAATATCTTTGAGAATTTTGGAAAAAATAATCAAGACGTCAAGTCGACAATGATTTTGAGGAATGAGAAGGAATGTGTATATTTATATATATGTATGATGCGTGGTTTTGCGACCTTACAACAGGTTTTACCTCTCAAGGGATCTCAAGAGGCTTGCAATCCCCACCAGGCAGTGTACCTGACCGATGTAGTATAGTGTAGTGGCAAGTACCGGGGGATTGATCGTTCTCTAGGGGAATAGTGTCGTTAGGATTGAAAAACTACTCTAATAGGTCTAAGGGTGAGGGAAGATTCTTTTTGTATTTTTATATTTTTATGAAAGCAAGTAAAATCTCGGGTTTGAAGGAGTGGGCGGAATTAGTTGCTAGTCAACTAACCCAAATAACTAAAATTGCAAATAAAATAAAATAACTGAAAATGAAAAGGTTGTGAAACTTATATGGAGAGAAATGTATTTACTTAGATTTCCTTACTCCCTAACTATCTTTTACCGGTTGATTAGTGTGTATTAATTGCGTGGATGACGGATGTATTCCTTAATACCAATCGTGGGGTAGCGTACGTACTTCCCCAACTCTACAAGCTCCTACTTCACTCCTATGTCGAGCCGGCTAAGAAGCTCCTAACATGGGATCACTAGAATTCGCTCATGCATTAAATACAACCATAAAAACCTTAGTAAGCATTGGTTCATGTTTCTTAAGACGTTCAAGCAAGTTACCGTATAGGAGGTTAGCCAGTTTTCTTAAGCCTAACATCGATAAACAATCATCCAATACACTTAATAACACACCAACAACCAATAATCAATAGTTAGGTTTCATTAGATCTAAGCAAACACAAGATAAATCTAGCCTAGCATGTTAATTAAAAGACAAGAACAAGATATAATCAAACAACACATAGACATATTGAATGATTAATTGATTACTTATCTTCAATTAAACATGGGAGATCCAAGGGTATAAAACCCTTAAAAATGGCAGAAAATTCGTCTTAGGGTTTCTCCTCACAAAGTTGCACACTAATGACTAAAAATTGCAAAACTATATATAGAGTTTAGGGGCTGACGGCGTCACGTTGTAGGAGGTGACGCCGTCACCTCGCCGCGGCTAGGGTTCCCGGATGGTCTTCCTGACGCCGTCCGTTTTTAATCCTCCAAAAATCCGCTCTGGCCTATCAAGGGTTGACGCCGTCAGACTTGTGCTTGACGCCGTCTCTCTTTAACTTAAACCGTGACGACCTTGATCACCTTAAAGGGTGACGCCGTCAGACTTTTCATTGCAAAACTTTCTGGCGCGTCATGTGTATTTGTCATATCCACCTCTTTTGCCAAGCCGTGACGCCGTCAGGAGCAATCCTTGACGCCGTCATGTGTACTTTTCCAGCAGCTTTGGAGACTTTGTCGTTTTCTTCACTTTTATGCTCCAAAAACGTCCAAAATGCTTCCTTTTCCAGATTTCTTCTCCAAAGTACCTAAAATGACAAAAGGAACGATTTAGGGCAATATTTGATCAAATAAATACGATTTAGGGCTTAAATGACCCCCTAAAAGCGGTACACTTTTCGCTTCATCAAATACCCTTACACTTGAGATTTGCTTGTCCTCAAGCAAATGCGCTTTTATTCTAATCAAAATACAAGTTAAGGGTCATTTAACGCTAATATAAAAGTAATTACAACAAATAGTCGTTCCAATTTAATCATAATAAGCACGGAGATTACAAACTAGCACCTCACAAATAGTGTTTAAATACTCACATCTCTCAGGTGTCATAAAAGTATATCTCATAAATGAAAACGGATAATATCTCTCACTACCTGTCATAGCAAATAGATTACCATAGGCTTGGGAAAGGATCGAAAACATTCTCCACTAGGCGTAAGCACCTAAGATAAACTATCAAAGAGGGCTTTTAAACGGGTTATAACGTTAGGTGAAGGGATATGATAAACACGGATTTGTTGGATAAGGGATATTTTACTGGTGGCGAGTTAAAGATCTCGATTAATTACATGTACAAAATGGCGTTGCTAAGCCAAGACTAGACTCGACTTAAGCTAATGAAAGAAATAGCAAAAAGATAAAATAAACATAAACTGAAACGGGATGGTAGTCCGTATGTTTTTTTCTACTTTTCTTTTTCTCATTTTTTTGTATTTTTCTTTATTATTTTTCGATTTTTTTTTTCATACACTCTTGCCCTACCATCCAAAATAATAATCATAGGGGCGTTGCATTCCCCTTACACTTGAACTTTTACATAACTTTACAATTAACTATTCTAATGACTCGAATTAAGATAATCGAAACACTTGGAGTACTTTTAAAATATTTAGCACATATGGGGGTAATAATGTTGTTCTTCCCCATTACTCCATTACACTAGTACTTTACCCATGAGTCCCAATCGTCCCAAAACAATATGTACAAGGATATGACTCGACTTAGCAACCATGTAATCAATTAGATAATTAACTTGGGGTTTAAACAAATGTTGTCACAATAATGCACTAAAAATGAGTGCATACAAGGTAGGCTAAGGCGATTTGGGTGTACATTTAAGTGGGGTGTAAACAAATTCTTCCTTTAAGTAAAATGCTTAAAGTTAGAAACGAAAAGATAGGCTCTGAGGGGTGTACTAGGGGTATCGTGTACTAAAAATGAGTACAACGCAAAGGGTGTGGGAGAATTACTTGACCAATGTAGCCAACGTAATTATAACAAAAACACAGGTGTAAAACAATGGGTTAATCCTAATGCCTCTTATCATGTAGTAAATCTAACTACACGAATGTAGTCTCACTTGTGGCCTCGGAATGGTCCTAACGCAAGTTCTAGAATCTAAGTGCTACCGGTACACACATCATAGCATAAATGCTTTTCCTACCAATTCTAGGGGCGAACCTCACATATTTGGGGGTGGAAAATTTTTTAGTGGTACGGTTTTGTGCTAGTCATATAACTCCTATCCATGAGACGCTCATTAAGATCAAAGTTTCACTCCTATATGTTGTAAAAAAATTTAAATTTGGCACTAAAATTGCCCTAACAGGTATTTATCTCAGTTTTATTACACATCTACCATTAAACAAACAAAAATCAAGTGCAATTGTATTCTCTAAAGTATCGTACTTTTACCCCCCCCCCCCCCCTTACACTTAAGATGAACATTTTCCCCAATGTTCAAATAACAAGATGTAAAAGTAAATAAGGTAAAAGAATGAAATCAAATACTCCCCTGATTCGCTCGGTGGATAAAGAGGTAACATGGTTAGATCTTCTTCCAAGAGAATGTAGAAGCTCCAAGACTAAAGCATCGCCAAAAGCTTGATTCCACATACATCTCCTTGTCCAAAATAACCTGTTAAACCTGAGAAAACAAACACGAAAACCTGCATAACATTGGCGGGATAAATCTATATAAGGATATAATGCTTGTGGAATGATTATTTTGCAGATTCCTGGAGTTTATAAGTTAGAGATTTAATAAAAACTTTTTATTAAAACAAAACTTTCAAAAATTTCAGAAAATTAAAACCTGACGCCGTCAGGTTGTAAGCCTGACGCCGTCAGAAATGATCTGACAGAATTCTCATGTTAAGTTTCCAGAAAATTTCTGGAAAAACCTATACCTTACTTCCTGAAATTCCTGCAAAATATCATTATGACTCGATACAAGCATTTGACTCAAACAAATACTAATATGTATGTTAATTTAATATTGTTCTGATTCATGTTCATTTGTTCTAATAAACCGATTTGGATTTCCCTTACACTTATCTTTTGCAAAATACCTTTATATGTAGTTAAGACGAAGTTAAAAACAAAATAAAGCATTTTCACAATTTATTTTGAAACATGAGTCAATAATAATAAAAATTAAACATACATACGGAAGCAAATAAAATCAAACAAACAAATAAATAAACACACAAAGCAAATAAAGCTTGGGTTGCCTCCCAAGAAGCGCTTGTTTTTGTTCGAGTCACGAGCCTGACTCTGCCCTTATTTAACGGATAAAGGAGAGGTTTTTCCCTACACTTAGGGTTAAGTGCGGGTGATAGTAGCGATACACACCGACTCGGTATGAGTATGCCACGTGAGGAAAGAGTGGTGGATGAATTATATGCTCAAAGATGTGGGATCCAATCATCATAACCTTACTTAGTTCAATTGGGTTAATGGGTGAATTGAAGTTTTCTCCTAGAAAGGGATCATCTTCTATCAACTTCGAGAGACTCCTAGTTGGGAATCCATCTTGACCTAATAAACCCGGTTTAAACCCATAATGTTTCTTGTGATCAATCATAAATGGGTGATGTAAGTATGTAAGGTCATGGTTCACTCCTATGTTAGCTTCCTCTCTACAAGGCCTAGAGTCTACTACCTTAATCTTAACATTACCCGGACTACATGGTTTGATGGGTGGATCGGGACCTAATTCAATTCCTAAGTTCACATCTAAGGATGGAAGATTAGGTAACGGTTTTGGTTTAGGCTCCGGTTCATCAAAACTAGGAACTTCCATAGAACTAAAAGAAAGGTTATGACTACAAGTATTCAAACCTATTTCTTCTAGTTTTGTTTCTTCCAAAGGTTCTACTTCAATTGGGGTTCCTATAGTCCCTTCTACTTCTTCCGGGTAAGTCACGGGCGGTGTGTTAACCTCAATTGATGGTTGAGTATTTTGTGGGCTTATGTTATTTACCTCATCATTCCACGTGTCAAGATCACCTATATCCTCATCAATTGTTTTCTTAGGTAGTGATAATAACAAACCTAGCGCTTCATCCAACTTATGGTTTATTGCTTCGGCTCTATCCACAATTCCTTGGCAAACTAGGTCTCTTTGCTCATACGAATCCACCAATTCGTTCCACTTATGGGTCATGGTTAGGAAGCTTTCCTCAAAATTCATCCAAAGGGCCTGACTAAAAGGAATTGATCCAGATAATGCTCGTCTAATAGAAATCTCACATGCATAGAATTCATTAAACCCATCTAACCTTACCCCTAACTCCTTTTGGAAATCACAAAGATCACACAAAAATTCATAGGAATGATAGGAAACAAATCTATTGGTGAAATATAATTGTTCCTCTATTGTCAATGATCTAAATGGAATTTCATCCATCATAGTGACAAATGAAAATGGTTTTACAAACAAATGGCACAAAGAAAAAGATAGAATAAAGAAATCCTAGAAAAATAAAATAAAAATCTCACTAGAAAGGAATCTAGTGAGTAGACCTAATAAAATAAAAATTCAACCTAAACAATAACTATTCCCCGGCAGCGGCGCCAAAAACTTGATGCGTGGTTTTGCGACCTTACAACAGGTTTTACCTCTCAAGGGATTTCAAGAGGCTTGCAATCCCCACCAGGCAGTGTACCTGACCGATGTAGTATAGTGTAGTGGCAAGTACCGGGGGATTGATCGTTCTCTAGGGGAATAGTGTCGTTAGGATTGAAAAACTACTCTAATAGGTCTAAGGGTGAGGGAAGATTCTTTTTGTATTTTTATATTTTTATGAAAGCAAGTAAAATCTCGGGTTTGAAGGAGTGGGCGGAATTAGTTGCTAGTCAACTAACCCAAATAACTACAAATGCAAATAAAATAAAATAACTGAAAATAAAAAGGTTGTGGAACTTATATGGAGAGAAATGTGTTTACTTAGATTTCCTTACTCCCTAACTATCTTTTACCGGTTGATTAGTGTGTATTAATTGCGTGGATGACGGGTGTATTCCTTAATACCAATCGTGGGGTGGCGTACGTACTTCCCCAACTCTACAAGCTCCTACTTCACTCCTATGTCGAGCCGGCTAAGAAGCTCCTAACATGGGATCACTAGAATTCGCTCATGCATTAAATACAACCATAAAAACCTTAGTACGCATTGGTTCATGTTTCTTAAGACGTTCAAGCAAGTTACCGTATAGGAGGTTAGCCAGTTTTCTTAAGCCTAACATCGATAAACAATCATCCAATACAATTAATAACACACCAACAACCAATAATCAATAGTTAGGTTTCATTAGATCTAAGCAAACACAAGATAAATCTAGCCTAGCATGTTAAACAAAAGACAAGAACAAGATATAATCAAACAACACATAGACATATTGAATGATTAAATGATTACTTATCTTCAATTAAACATGGGAGATCCAAGGGTATAAAACCCTTAAAAATGGCAGAAAATTCATCTTAGGGTTTCTCCTCACAAAGTTGCACACTAATGACTAAAAATTGCAAAACTATATATAGAGTTTAGGGGCTGACGGCGTCACGTTGTAGGAGGTGACGCCGTCACCTCACCGTGGCTAGGGTTCCCGGATGGTCTTCCTGACGCCGTCCCTTTTTAATCCTCCAAAAATCCGCTCTGGCCTATCAAGGGTTGACGCCGTCAGACTTGTGCTTGACGCCGTCCCTTTTTAATCCTCCAAAAATCCGCTCTGGCCTATCAAGGGTTGACGCCGTCAGACTTGTGCTTGACGCCGTCTCTCTTTAACTTAAACCGTGACGACCTTGATCACCTTAAAGGGTGACGCCGTCAGACTTTCCATTGCAAAACTTTCTGGCGCGTCATGTGTATTTGTCATATCCACCTCTTTTGCCAAGCCGTGACGCCGTCAGGAGCAATCCTTAACGCCGTCATGTGTACTTTTCCAGCAGCTTTGAAGACTTTGTCGTTTTCTTCACTTTTATGCTCCAAAAACGTCCAAAATGCTTCCTTTTCCAGATTTCTTCTCCAAAGTACCTAAAATGACAAAAGGAACGATTTAGGGCAATATTTGATCAAATAAATACGATTTAGGGCTTAAATGACCCCCTAAAAGCGGTACACTTTTCGCTTCATCAATGTATATTACATGGGAAATTTGGATGTTGAATGGTGTCGAGAGATGATGAGGTAGAGACGGAGATGAGTGCTGACGGCGTCGGGAGTTTGTTTCATCCATAGTTTTCTTTGCGCGAGGGTTTAAATTCTACTTCTATGTTTATCCACTTAACTCACTTCTCTTCATCACCATGAGTTTTATGATAGTGGACATAGAAGATTTTCGTGTTGAACGTTAAAGTCCAAAAGAGCAAAGGGGGAAGAAAAGGTTCGAGGACGAACAATTTCTTTTAGTTCTAGATAGTCAACAAATGACGTATCCAGGTTATGTGAGGATATATATTTATATGTATATAGACTACTTATTATGTATAATAATATAGGTATATATATTTATATTAGATATATGTATAAAGGGATTACATACTAACCTACACATAGGTATTATCTAAACTAGGCATTTTAAACTAACGGGGGCATGCAATTTGTTAATTCATCAAACTAGGCATATAACATGTAGTGAGCATGAAGGAGAGGCGTACCTTTTTGTCTTCAATGTGTGATCTTCAAGCACTTCAAAGTGTATATATTGACTTATAGCAGTCAATCATGAATGAGATACCGACTTTCCCGATGAGTAGACATTCTAGCCACTTGGTCCCCATGGTCTAATTGGTCCATAGTTGTTTGAACCAAACATGGTTTGCAATTGACTAGGATGCATATATGGTGGAAGTATTCCCCAAGGATTGAAGCTTGGTGGATTTGAATAATTCCACGTTGGATAACTATTATTATTATGGAGGTTTTGTCGATTTTAATTTCTTCTAGGTTGAGGAGTTTTAGGCCGAGGGTGAGGATTATTTGGTCTTCTTAGGGGAGGTGTTTTTTATCTTAATTTCGGTTTAGTTGATTCTTCTTTGGTTTTTAAAGATGGGTTGTAAAAAGTTTTTATTTCATCATTACTAGCAATGGGTATTTTTCTATCTTTTATAAGTATGTATTTAGGTGTTGACTCTAAGGATTTTTGCTTACTAGATTCACTTTCAAACTTTACATTTTTAGTTTCACTAGTTGAGGCCTCAGCTAAATTAAATCCTAAGCCGGTTTTATCTCCTGATATTCTTTGAACACTTATTATTTTCCTAAGTGAATTACTACTATTTTCGAATTTGTCAAGTTTGCAAATTTCTTCCTTAAGTTTTTCGTTTTCATTTTTAGTTTCTTGACATGTTTTACATTCTGCAAAAATTTCTTTGCCTTTTTCTAAGTTATGTAGTTTATTTTTTAATTCAAGTATTTCATTTTCTAATTTGTTATTTATATGTTTTAGTGATTTATTTTTAGTTATTACTTTTTGACCTAGTTTGCATAATCTACTATATTCACTATCTAGGTCTTTTTCATCTAATGATATATGCTCATCACTAAAGTATTCGGTTTCGGAATGTACATCGCTTGATGTATTAACCATAAGACACTTCTCCTCCTTTGTGGTTTCTTTCTCGTCTTCGTCACTATCACTCCATGCTCCTCCAACAAATGCCTTTTGATTTTGCTCTCTTGACATCATTGGACATCTTCCGATGAGATGATTTGGATCACCACATTTAAAACACTTCCTCTCGCTCTTGCTACCTTTGTCGTCTTTGTTTCTTTGGAGTGCCTTTCTTTCGTCATGTGGTTGTCTAACGAATCTTCCTCGTCTTTTGAAGAACTTCTTGAAGTCTCTTACGGCCATGGCATATTCTTCGTCATCACTTTCGGAGGTTGAGCTATCCTCGTCACTAGATTCCTTCCTAGCTTTCAATGCAATTGACTTACTTTGTTCTCTTTTTCCTTTGACCATCTCGGAGTCTTTCTTTATTATTGCTTCGTAGACTTTCAAGTTGCCGATCAACTCATCAAGTTGAAGAGTTGACAAGTTCTTCGATTCTTCAATCGCCGTAACTTTAGCTCGCCATTTTGGATGAAGAGCCCTAAGAAATTTCCTAACAAAATTCTTACTAGAAAAACTCTCATCAAGTGCTTTTAAACTTGTGATGATTGTGTTAAACCTAGCAAAAGTATTATCAATTGATTCCTCTTCTGGAATCGTAAATTGTTCATATTGTTGAAGAAGAAGATCTATTTTATTATCTTTGACTTGACTATTACCTTGGTGAGTTATTAGTAAAGAGTTCCAAATTTCTTTTGCGGTTTCACACATAAAGATTCTTTCGTATTCTTTACGCGGTAACGCATTATAAATAACCATTTTTGCTTCATTATTTTTAGCAAGTTTTCTTTTTAAATCATCATTTTGTTTTTCAAAAGGTACTATTTCATCCTTTTTAGTTTCCGGATTATTTTGAATAGGTAAAAAATCACCATTAGTAATAACATGCCAAAGATCTAGATCTTTTGATTTCACATAAGTTTCGAATCGATTTTTCCAATAAAGATATCCATCACTTTCAAATAGTGGTGGTCTTTGCATAGATTGCCCTTCTAAATATTTTTCAGATTCCATAGATCGTTTCAAGTTTTAAAATACAGTTTATTTTAAAAATCTTGTTTGACGTGGCTCTTGATACCAATTGTGGAAAACTAGAAGGGGGGGGGGGGAGGGTTGAATAGTTTTACGTCTTTTAAATTTTATTGTGAAAACTTTTGTTTACTTTTAAAAACTTTGATTCGATCTTATGTGACTTCAACTCTTAAACAATATGAAAAAATATAGACAAATGTAAATAAGTAATGCAAGTAAAGTAAATGAAATTAAATGAAAGATAGGGATGGAAAGATCAAACCACAACACAAGGATTTATAGTGGTTCGGCTACAAGGACACCTTCCTTGCCCTACTCCACTCCCCGAGTCACCTACTTGAGAGTTCTCTTCACTATGTCAACAAACTCTCTTATGGCGGAGAAAACCTTACACAACTTTAGCTTACACCGGCTTAACGACACAAAGCTAGATGTCGGGTTCTAATCGTAGCTAGAACCAATCTCACAACTTCTACACGACTTCTTCACGACTTATTCACAACTTCTTCATGACGGCTTCACGACTTCTTCACTACGGCTTCACACCTTCTACACGACGGCTTCACACCTTCTAGACTACGACTTCACAACTTCTACACTACTTCTTTACAACACAACTACTTACTTACACTTTGATCTACTAATTACAACTACACAAACACCTTATCAAATACTTTACACAATTATACAAATATATGAATTGAGCTACAATACTTCTTCTCTAGATGTTGAAGAAGTATTCTTCTTTTGCACTTGGATGATGAAAGCTTGGATCACTTGGAAACCAATGCTTAAGTGAATATGATCAAAGGATTTTAGAAAGGATTTACAAGGATTAGAGAAGATTTAGAACAGAAGGTTTGGGGTGCAAAAGGTGAGGAAAAAGTCCAGAGATGAACCAGTATTTATAGGCAAATCTGAGAACCTACAGGAGCGGGGCGGTCCCCTTAAATAGGTGGCCGGCCCCCTTAAAATTAAGGGGACCGCCCTTTCTGAACGTTGCTCAGATTTGTCTTTTTGTGGGGAAGGTTTTTCTGGAACATTTTTACCATTTTTGGTTGAAAATTTGAATTCATAAATTTATACTAGATTAAACATATTTATTTAATACCAAAAATGTTTTTCTAAAAGATATAAAATGTTTGTGACAATTTACAAAAAGTTTAGTGATTAAGAAAAAGTTCCTTTGATCATATAATGCATTAAGCATTTGTTTATTCATACCTTAAGTGATTTAGTTGTTAAAATAGATATTTACAACTAAATACTTGTTTACGTCATAATCTTTCGTTTAATGATTTTACATTTTGTGATTATCAAAACGTAGAGATATCGAAAAATATTAATAACGTGTTTAGGCATTATTTATATCAGTCAATGATGACTAACGATGCAAATTATTTTTCGTTATCTCCTAAAAAGAGTTAAAATATTTGCATCGTTAGTCCTCATTAAGTTAAAATATTTGTATCGTTCGTCCTCATTGACTATTCTTACGTTTTTATCCTTATTCTTCCGTTTTTTTACGTTTACGTCCGTTTTTATACGTTTTCGTCCGTTTTCTTACGTTTTCGTCTGTTTTCTTACGTTTTTATCCGTTTTCGTCTGTTTTTTTACGTTTTCGCCCGTTCTTTACGTTTTTATCCGTTTTCGTCCGTTTTTCGTACGTTTTCGTCCGTTTTTATTCGTTTTCGTCTGTTTTTACACGTTTTCGTCATTTTTTTCAAGTTTTCATACGCTTTTACATGTGTTTACACGTTTTCATCCGCTTTTACACGTTTTTACATATTTTCATCCGCTTTTACATGTTTTTGTTCGTTTTTTTTCCTTTTTTTTACTATTCATTCCCGTATATATATATATATATATATATATATATATATATATATATATATATATATATATATATATATATATATACCCGTATATATATATATATTTGTGATTGGGTAAGTATATCACGATTTTGACCCTTTTCTGGTCCGAATCACCAAAAGTGTAAAACACGAAAGTTGTCCGGAATGAAGTTTTACATTAAGACTTCCAAGATTATAACCTGAAAATGCAAGACAAGGGCTGTTTACTACCAAAACTTAAGCGGTTTTCGACCAAATTCATAACTTATAAACTCTTGTAAATTTTATAACTTGTGTAAATCATCAAACTTATTTGAAAAAACGGACGAAAAGGGATAAAACCGTATGAAAATGGATTAAAATGTATGAAAACCTGGAAAAAAACATACGAAAACATGTAAAAACGGACGAAAACAAATAAAAACGTGAGAAAAATGGACGATAACGTTTAAAAACGGACGAAAACTGATAAAAACGGATAAAAACGTATAAAAACGTATGAAAATGTGTAAAAACAGACGCAAACAGATTAAAATGTGAGAAAACAGACGAAAACGTAAATCGGTTAGGAGATGTATGGTGGGTGATAACGGATGACTAACGATACAAATAATTTCGCTTGCGTTAGGAGATAATGGAGAATAATTTACATCGTTAGTCCTCATTGGCTGATTTTACTAAGGGATGGATGGTTTTATGCCAACTTTACTAACGGAGGGATGGTTTTTTGCCAAAAAAAACCACAATGATGTAAAGCGAGACACGGGACAAACCACAAGGATGTATTTTGAACTTTACTCTAATAAATATGTATAGAATGTTGTCCCTTCACGAATTTGAGTTTCTTCATTGATTGTTTATTTGAATGTGTGTAGAAAAGGTTTAGGAATTAATCTGTGACAAAAGTTAAGAGATTTAGTCGATAAATACTTTAAAGTTTAATGGAATTATGATTATTAATTTGATAAATAATGTAAACAAGGAGTAGGCCCCCGCCGCGTTGCGGCGGGGTTACTTTGTTTGGGACAGTCGACTTTTCAGTTTTTACACGTCACAACATTGTGCCAAATGATGAATACCTTTCCCTACTGATTTCAGATACTCTATATATTGTTTCAACCATCTATAAGTGAAAGGCCAACGGCCGGGGAAAAAAAGCCTCTAAAGAACATATCGCATATAAAACTGCAACTCAACAATTTACCTCAACTGACCAAGTACAAACCACTGGTTCAGCATACCCGAAACTGTAGGAGGTGCATATCTTTCTAATAGCTTCACATGTATATAAATCTGGAGCAAACACTCCTTTCTTGCTGCACAACTGGGAGTCTCAGTCAACAAATGTGGTTCGTCGCCGCCAAAATTGCAAACTATTTATATGTTGCCACTTAATTTATAGAGGCACCTACAGAAATAGTATTACGTCGTTAGGTTGTCGTCAGCCAACAACGTTTATCCATTTGTCCTTGTTTCGTTACTACTATCTAACTATATGTATTGGATTGTCGTATAGTTACTTTCTAAAAACATATCCATACATCCTGTCAGTCATGTAACTAATAAAACCCAATACTGTTATAATAGATTAAATAGACGTTATTCAAACTCAGTACAGTATATATTTAGACATTGTCTTCAAAGTCAGTATCATTGAAGTAAGTAAGAGTAAGTAATCGCAGTCAGTCAGATAACCTTGTATATAAATATATAGAGGTTTGTGTGCAAGAAGCTATCAGGTATGTAGGTAAATAATACACCGACCATTGGAAACCTTTTCTTTAGTGTTGAAAAAAGTAAAGGCTAAAACAGAAAAAAAGAGTCACATAAAGAATGCATTAATTTAACAGAGACTCATATTGCACTTTTACCTGTAACTGCTGGTTGTTTGCTATCGTTATGACTATGTGGGGTGACGTATACATTTTGCTGTGGTCTATTTATATTCATTGGGGCCCTGCACAGATACAAAAAAGGATAAGACAATTAAATTAGTATAAAAGGGAAAAACACAGACTAATAAATCAATGTGGTTGGAGGACATTGTCCAGATTATGTTAGAAATAAGTAATTGAATGACCTCGTCGAGTTTAGTGTGCGCATCTCCTGTTAGAGCACATGTGTTATAAAATTATTAGTTACTACATTATTTTGTAAGTTTAATATGTTGCAACACTTTTATTCAATAGGTCAAATCAAACAGCATTTTCTTTTTGTCTAATATTGAGCAAACCTTATAGCATAACTAATAATTTTACAGAAGACACGTATTTTTATTAAGTTAGATGTAAGGTCAAATGAATATGTAGATTGTATAGGAAACACAAATGCATCAGGTAGAATACCAGAAACACGCATACTATAAACCATATCCAAACCCGAAAAACTCACATAAACCACAAACTAAAAAAAAATGAATAATGGCTCAAATCATGATAACGTACTGTTTGAATACCTCATATCTTCCTTCGGCATTTACATATTCTTAGCGGAACCGTTCATATCTAGCTTTCACTTGTTCTTCCTCTTTATCAGTTCAATCTATAATCCAAAAGTAACATAAAGTTTACCACTCCCGAATATAACGAAAATCCAAAGAAAACCCATATCTTAAAAATAGACGAAAACCAATAAATCATAAAACATAAAAAAAGATGAAACTGAGGACGAAAAAAAACAAACCGATCGTCACGATTGAATAGACATAAAGTTTTGATATTCCTGAAAGTAGCTACACAGGTAATGGATGAATTTTTAGCATCCTTTTACCCCTTTACTCAAACTTAAACGAAACCGACTAACATAATAGTCAATCAAAACAAAAGAATGTGCCGAACAACTATTTGAAGTCAAAATGAATGATACAGTTCTGACTGAATCGTAACACAATCAAGCCTACCAATTAGACATGCATAAAACATCTTGAAACGTAATTTCATAAAAGAGCAAAGACATAGATGATATTATTAGAGGATAAGTTAGTTGGCCCAAGCCCGACTTGTGGGTTGGGTCCATTAGGGTTTCTCCTTTGTACTCTATTTATGTTAGACAATGATAATTCCCCGTAGGTATTACTTTATTATTGGTCACTATAAATAGAGTGCAAAGGAGAAACCCTAATGGACCTAACCCACAAGTCGGGCTTGGGCCAACTAACTTATCCTCTAACACTCCCCCGCAGTCCGAGCGGCAAAATCGCGAAAGCTCGGACTGGAATAGTAAACTAGAAAAGATAAAGAAAACATTAACATAAGAACAACATAACTTTAGTCGACTCATAACAAAACCATACCAACGGTCGACTTTAGTCGACTGGTACCAACGGTCAGCTAAGTCGACTGGTAACAAAGCCATACCAACGGTCGACTTTAGGGACTGGTACCAACGGTCAACTTTAGCCGACTGGTAACAAAGTCGTACGAACAATCGACTAACAAACAAATTATAAAACTATAAACTTTTTTTTTTAATGATACTAGTTGAAATTTAAGAAAAAAGAAAAAAAAAAGAAAAACATAGATCGGATCGGATAAACCGAACCCTCAACCACGAGCAGGAGCAACCGAAACGGCAGCGTTAGCAGCGGCACCACTGGTGGTTTGGACGTGAGGAACAAAAATAACTCTTAACCTTCCTTTGTTTATTGTCCTTGCACGATCGCCACGATCGCCAAGAACAATAACTAATATATATTGAATATGAATGTCGGCTGGGAATTCTTTTTGCGAATGATGTATATTGCTTATTGTGGTTGCCGAATGTATTAATAAAAGGGGTGGTGTTTTTAGGGATAGGGTTTGACGGGGGAGCTTAGGGGTGGAGGCTCAACTTAGCCACCTAGGTCTGAGGATCAGACCCGCTCCGATACCATGTTAGACAATGATAATTCCCCGTAGGTATTACTTTATTATCGACCACTATAAATAGAGTACAAAGGAGAAACCCTAATAGACCCAACCCATAAGTCGAGCTTAGGCCAACTAACTTATCCTCTAATAGATATTACCTACTCATTAGCTCATGCAATCACATCGACCCTATAATCCAAGATATACACTGAATTCCTTTGAAAATCCAAAAACAGATTTAGGGCTTCATTTTTCATAGAAAAACATAACAATTAAATTAAGAAAATTTACCACAGTCTTATTTTATTTCTTTTGCAAAAACAACTAATTCATTAATCTCTTAAGTAAAGAAAACAGTAAATATAATTTAAGTATTGTACCAAATAAAACAGTACAACCAAAACCACATCACGTACCTCCCAATTTTTTTTCGGCGCAGATCTGAAACTTTTTTATGATGTGTCCCTGATTCGCTCGGTGGATAATGAAATTACACGGTTAGATCTTCCTCCAAAGTAATGTAGAAGCTCCATGACTAATGCATCGCCACAAGCTTGATTCAAAACATTTCCTTGTCCAAAATAACCTGTTAAACCTGAGAAAACAAACACGAAAACCTGCATAACATCGGCGGGAAAAAATCTATATATAAGGATATAATGCTTGTGGAATGATAACTTTGCAGACTCCTGGAGATTATAAGTTGGAGATTTTAATAAAAACTTTTTTAAAAACAAAACTTTCAAAATTTCTGAAAATTAAATCTGACGCCGTCAGGTTATGAACCCTGACGCCGTCAGAAATGACCTGACAAAAATTTTCATTTTAAGTTTCCGGAAAATTTCTGGAAAAACCTTTACCTTACTTCCTGGAATTCCTGCAAAACATCATTATGACTCGATACAAGCATTTGACTCAAACAAATACGAATATGTATGCTAATTTAATATTATTACGATTCATGTTCATTTGTGTTCTAATAAACCGATTTAGATTTCCCTTACACTTATCTTTTGCAAAATACCTTTATATGTAGTTAAGACGAAGTTAAAAACAACATAAAGCATTTTCACAATTTACTTTTGAACATGAATCAATACTAATAAAAATTAAACACACATACGGAAAATAAAATCAAACAAACAAATAAATAAACACACAAAGCAAATAAAACAAATAAAGCTTGGGTTGCCTCCCAAGAAGCGCTTTTCTTTATTAACGAGTCTTGTAGCTAGACTCAAAGTCACGCTACCCTATGTAAGTAAGCTCGTCATCGAGGACGTCTTTAGGGTTAAGCTTGGATTGAAGTTTCCTATTGGTCCGCTTAGTACGATATGTCTTTTCAAACTTCTCTCCATCCGGGTCATACAATGTCATCTTGATATGCCATGACCCATCTCCATCTTTGGGTGGTTTGTCCCAATCCCACTTGTGATCATCTTCCTCACAAGTCCACTTATTCATTCCTAGGTTAATTGGCAAAACTCCTAGGAAATCAATCATCCTTCTAAAAACTAGAGGGTCTTCAAATGGATCCAATTCGGTGTCCCTAGCCAAGAGTTGTTCTACCGTATGTGTTCGGTTCACAAAGTCCTCTTCTAGGTAAAATGGGCGTTGGGGTCCTATGAAGCCTCTATCTATCCAAGGTCCATATCTAGATGGTCTCCTATTCAACTCTAACCAATGGGGTGTCGGTTCATCACTAGTATCATATGCATGTTTCTTTACATCATAGACTGACCAAGTATCTCCTTCTCCTACCGCTATCTTGGATTCCTTACAATCAATCATAGCACTAGCGGTCGCCAAAAATCCTCTACCTATCAACAAGGGGCATGTAGGGTCGCTAACCATATCAAGGACGTGGAAATCGGCTAAAATGGTTAGTTTTCCAATGTGCACTAACACGTCCTTAACTACTCCAACCGGGTAAGCAACACTTCCATCCGCTAAGCCTATTATTACCTCGGTTTCTTCAAGTTTTCCAAGTTTTAGAGAGGTGTAGAGAGGTAACGGAAGTAGGTTAAGGCTTGATCCAAGATCGGCTAATGTGTCATAAGCCTCCGAATTACCGATCTTGCAAGGTAGAACAAATAAGCCCGGATCATCTAACTTCTTAGGTAGCTTGTTTTGAACAAAGGCGGTCCCTTTTTCGCCTAACTTGAGCTTCTTCTCATCCAACTCATCAACAACCGGACTTTCAAGGTGGAGCTCCTTGAATTCTTCGTCAAGGTTTTGAGTGGGAGGTGTTTCAACTATGTTGTTGACCAATTTGGACGTCATAACTTCTTGGTCATTTGGAACGACTTGGGTTTGTTTGAAACACGTGCTCATGGAATTGACCGAATAATATTGTGGACAAGAACTAGGGGACGAAACCGATGAAATAGCGTTGACGTTTAGTTTCGGGTTCTTGACCGTGTTGCTAGGGAGTGCTCCCATTTCTCGGTCATTGAGGGCTTTCAACAAGGTGTCAATCTTATCGGTCATCTCGCTTTGTTTTTGTTTGAAATCGGCTTCAAACTTGGCTAAACGAGCTTCTTGAGATGCCATAAATTGAGACATCAATCCTTCAAAGTTATTGGTACTACCATTGCCGGAAGGATTGTTGTTGAAAGTACGGTTCGAGTTGGAACCGCTTGATTGGAAACGATTAGGTGAGTTGGAAGAATTGGGTTGTTGCGTGTTTTGGTTTTGTTTCCACCTAAGGTTCGGGTGATTTTTCCATGAGGGGTTGTATGTATCACCGTAATGGTTTGGCTCGGGTTTGATAGTGTACCACTTGTCTCCCGCTCCGTCGGTACGCGAGGATGCGTAGTCCACAAAAGCTTGTTCGGGGAGTTCCATGCAATCACGAGTGTCGTGGGGACCACTACATAATTCACATGAAGAAGTGATTTTGTTCACTTGGCTTGGAGGTTTAGGAGCCTCGTAGGATTTCATGAGAAACTTGACTTGGTCTTCAAGTTCTATGATCCTACGGTCGGAAGTGCTTGAATTGTTAGAAGGCAAAGATATTGCCTTGACCGTTTTATTCAAATCACGGGGATCACTCCAACTTTCGTTGTCATAAAGAGCAAGATCCTCTAGGAGAGCCCATGATTGTTCCGCACTTAGATCACGTAGCTTGCCACCGGCCGATTGGTCAATGGTTTGCCTCGTGGAGAGATTGATATGGTCATAGAAGATTTGGACTTGGAGCCAAAGTTCTATGCCATGGTGAGGGACTTTTTGGAGTAAGTCCTTGAATCGAGTCCATGCCTCGTAGAGAGTTTCGCCTTGACGTTGTTGGAACATCAAGATATCATTCCTTAGCTTGGTAGTTCTTCCCGGTGGGAAAAACTGAGCAAGGAAACGAGTGGTGAGATCATCCCAAGAGGTAATGGATCCTGCGGGTTGACGTTCTAGCCACTGACTAGCTTGGTCCCGCAAAGAGAATTGGAAGAGACGCAATCGGGTCGTCTCTCGAGTGGCAACATCAAGGTCTATAGAATCAACGATTTTAAGAAAGTCCTTGAGATGTTGATTAGGATCTTCAGAACGAAGTCCATGGAATGCGCATCCGCTTTGCACCAACCGGATGGTGTCGGATCGCAAGGGTGTGATATTGGCTCCTTGAGTGAGCTCAATGGTGTTTCGATAGCCATGGTGGCTAGGACGGGAATACTCTCCTAAAGTACGGGCTCTAGGAGGTGGTGGTGGTTGTTGTGGTGGTGGGTTGTGGGGGTTAAGGATATTACCATCTTCCATGATGTCGGATGGTATGGTTACGAACAAAGACACGAAGAAAATAGATAGACTAAAGAAAACCTAGAAAAAATAAAATAAAAATCTCACTAGAAAGGAATCTAGTGAGTAGACCTAATAGAAATAAAAATTCAACCTAAACAATAACTATTCCCCGGCAGCGGCGCCAAAAACTTGATGCGTGGTTTTGTAACCTTACAACAGGTTTTACCTCTCGAGGGATCTCAAGAGGCTTACAACCCCACCAGGCAGTGTACCTGACCGATGTAGTATAGTGTAGTGGTAAGTACGGGGGATTGATCGTTCTCCACAGGGAATAGTGTTCGTTAGGCGTGAAAGACTACTCTAATTAGGTCTAAGGGTTGAGGAAGATTCTTTTTATGTTTTTATAATTTTTATGAAAGCAAGTAAAATCTCGGTTTTGAAAGAGTGGGCGGAATTAGTTGCTAGTCAACTAACCCAAATTACTACGAATGCAAATAAAATAAAATAACAAAAATGAAAATGTGGTGAGAAACTTATGTGTAGAGAAATGTGTTTACTTAGATTTCCTTACTCCCTAACTATCTTTTACCGGTTAATTAGTGTGTATTAGTCGCGTGGATGAAGGGTGTATTCCTTAATACCATTCGTGGGGTGGCGTACTTACTTTCCCAACTCTACAAGCTCCTACTTCACTCCTATGTCGAGCCGGCTAGGAAGCTCCTAACATGGGATCACTAGAATTCGCTTGTGCATTAAATACAACCATAAAAACCTTTAGTACGCATTTGGTTCATGTTTCTTAAGACGTTCAAGCAAGTTACCGAATAGGAAGTTAGCCAGTTTTCTTAAGCCTAACATAGATAAACAATCATCCAATACAACTAACAACACACTAATAACCAATAATCAATAGCTAGGTTTCATTAGATCTAAGCAAACACAAGATAAATTTAGCCTAACATGTTAATCAAAAGACAAGAATAAGATAAAATCAAACAACACATAGACATATTGAATGATTAATTGATAACTTATCTTCAATGTAACATGGAAGATCTCAAGGCAAAAAGCCTTGAAAAAGTAGCTAAAATCGTCTTAGGGTTTTCTCCCAAAATTTCACACACTAAGCTCTCTCTAATGACAAAAAATTAGAAAACTATATATAGATTTTTGGATCTGACGGCGTCACCTTATGGAGTGTGACGCCGTCACCTCGCCGCTTTTAGGGTTCCCGGATGACCTTCTTGACGCCGTCCCTCTTTAGCTCTTCAAAAATCCATTCTGGCTTATCAAGGCTTGACGCCGTCGAACCTCGAACGTGACGCCGTCCCCTTTTGATTTAAGCCGTGACGCCCTTGATCAAGTTAAAGCGTGACGCCGTCAGAATTCACATGCTATTTTCACTGGCTCATCATGAGTAAATTTCACGTCCAACTTTTCTTGCCAAGGCATGACGCCGTCTGGGGTAAATTGTGACGCCGTCAAAGGTAACTTTTAGCCGATTTTTGAGACTTTGCCGTTTTCTTCACTTTAATGTTCCAAAAACGTCCAAAATGCCTCCTTTTCCAGATTTCTCCTCAAAAGTACCTAAAATGACAAAAGGAACGATTTAGGGCAATATTTGATCAAATAAATACGATTTAGGGCTTAAATGACCCCTTAAAAGCGGTACACTTTTCGCTTCATCAATTCTCTTGGCGATATAGTAAGCAAGATTGAATCTTTGATGAGTTGAAATACAATAGAGCATGTAGCACAGTCCAGCATTCACGTGATCTTTGTTACCAATAGTACTAATGACATTAGATCTTAGAATTTCTTCGAGTCTCTTGAACTCAGGTTTGAGTTCATTGAGTTCCATGGCAAATGGATCTCGATTGACATCTTTACCCCGAAGTTTCTTAATTGGATTGGTTCTAGTGTTAAAAAGATGATCTCGGATAATTTCTTTAGGAATTAGGGGAGTGTCATATGGATGTTCCCGTCCTAGATTTGAATTTAGAATGGTTAAGGACCATTTGTCAGAATAGAAGCATGTTCCTTCACTTGGAATGTGTAACACTTTCCCAAAATGGTCTAAAGGAAAATTGTAGGAGTTTTGGTTAACATTGAAGTTGATGCTAAATGATCCGTTGTCATCAGAAATAAGTTTTACTGAGGCATAAAATTCGAGAATGAATCGAGGAATGATAGGTTCATCTATGTCGAGAAGTGAATCAAATTGAATGGTGGCCATTTGTTCACGAATGTTTGTTTCTTCTAAAAATGAAGAGTCTATGGTTCTACCCTCATGAACATACCGATTTTCTAAAGCTTTGAAAAGTTGGACTTGCGCTTCTGTGAGTCCTTTTGTTTGATGATGTTTGGGTAGATACTTCTTTGTTTTCTTGTGATCGTAATTAGTGGCAGGAGGCATGATTTTCCTAGTCATAAACAATTTTATAGTTTTAGTTACACTAATCTAAAATACATGAAATGTGGACAAAATTAGAGATGTGGTTATCTTTGACCTATTTGAAAATATATGTTTTGTGACAAAACACTTTAAACTCCAAATATTCCTGTTTGACGTTTTCTTTAATTTTGTATTAGCAATGTTTTAAATTCATTTAATTATGAAAAGATTTCTTATGAGGTTTTTGAAAGAAAATTTATTCTAAATTAGATTAGAGGTTACTTTGGTTTTATTGAATTTTGTTAAAGTGTTTAACAAAATGGAATTCCTGTTAATTTTTGACAAAAGAATTATCTGTAGTGTCTAAGTAATCTAGAATGTATTATTGAAATTGCATGAACCCTAATTTTGAATTGAAATGAATTAGTGAACTTACAGTGAGTGATCAAGCACGAATTGATATGAGATGAAGGATCTAATTTTTGAGTTAAGGATGATGAGAGTCGATTATGAGTTGATATTGAGGGTTTAATTAAGTGTGTAGTGCAGTAAGGAGTGTTTGGTAATTCATAGTTGGATTTGACAACTCACGGATTCGGCGGATCCTTAAAAAGGGTTCCGCCCTTGTTGTCAATTGGATCCGCAGGATCAGAACAAGGTTGTGGTATTTTTGTTTTTGGTTAAATTAAGATTTGGACGAATGTTTTGATTACTTCTAAATATTAGTATGTTTTATAAGGAACGGAGATTTCTTTCTTGAGATGTTTGTAGGAGGATTTACCACTGTAATCCTTTTTGATAGACTTTCTCAGCATATTGTAATCACTGTTAAAATTGGGAATAAAAACAGTTGAGCTAAGTAATTGTTGAGATGAATGATTGCAAGGTTGACGAAACAGGAGAAGATTGGCAATAGAGACTAAAGACATAAACTACGGGTATTTTCTCCACACTTCTCCTTAACCACTTAAGTATCAAGGAACGTTAGTTTCTTAGTGACTTGTGGTACAATGTCTCACATTGGTACACAACATGTTTAGAGATCTACCTAATTGTTATGATTTCATTATTTATGATCTAAGAATGATAGTTATACACAAGGTTTGGTGTTCTACTAATGTATTACTACTTTTAAGGTTATCCAATGAATTTACTATTTTGATCCTTAATGCGAATGATTTTTATCCTAAATTTTCATGATTGAGATGAGTGAAAACATTTTTTATTCCTAGTTGTTTGGCATTTGAAGTTTTACTTATCATGCATGATTTTTGGTCATAGCATATCTTGATAAGGAGATGAGGTTCTACTAAGTTCGTTTGTGTTATCATAACTTTAAGACATTTAACTAAAGCTGGTGTGTACGGAAATAGGAGAATATGTTTTTCCTATATGTTAAATTTTAATTAGATAGCTTTGATTTATGCTCTTATTTCTAGAGTTTATCAATCTAACTTAGATTCTAGAGAAAAACTAAATTATTTAAATCTCAATGTTTTCTAATGGATGGGATTATTACAAATAATATTGTTTAGACCTATGTATTATCATGGAGAGATAAACCTTTATAATATGGTGAGATTATCCTAAAATTAATTTTCTTCCAAGTACTTACTTAGGAACATTCATGGATCACAAATGTGTTGGTTAAATCTTATCTTGGTTAGAGTTCTTGCAAGTTCTAAGAACTTTTCCATGTATGGGTATTACCTAAGTGTTGAGATATAACATAAGAATATGAGACAACATTTGTCTTGAGGTGTTATATCCGGTTTTAGAAAAGGTTTAAAAAAAAAAAAAACTTTTCCTAGTAATCACCCTATCTAATACACATAGAATCTCTATTATTACATATGTAGTAGTAATTAATCATACCACAAAGAAATAGTTATGAAATCATGAATTATCTATAAGAATAATCATTATGAGTAGGGTTATGAGAGTTCATACCTTTTTGATGATTAATACTAAAAGTGCTATTGATCGGGATGAGCACTTTAGTGATTAGAGAAGATACCTTAGTATTCATCAATGTATCTTGGGATTAAGTAAGATCATAAAGACCAAATCCTTTTAAGCATACCTAAAGAAAACTTGAGTGTTTGGTCCCCAATATCTCATGGGTCCTTATTGGGTTAAACAACATATTACCATGGTTCACTAATATCTCCGAGATAGTCAAATGGTATTAGTCTACTAAGCTCATTTCCTATGTATGATTTTACTGTTGTTTTAACTACATCCCTGTCTTTGATTGTTTTTGAATTAGTCTTACTTGAATATTGATTTTTCAATTTTTCTACTGTACTCACAGATCCTTTGTTTATACTACGCGGATCCAAAGTTTTGGATCCGTGGGATCCGCGGGTTACCAACTCAGTTGGTGTGATTTGATTTTCATTTATCGTTTGACTTTCAAAATCACTTAAATGACCATTTTCCATAAAATCAGGCTTGAAGCTACCATGAGATGATTTAAGAATTCTCATAGTGTCATCTACACAGTTTATGTGTTTATTGAATCTTTGAAACTTGAGATTTTGTTTTATGTATTTGCTTAGTGTGAGTTTATGTGACTCTAATTCAAGTTTTATTTCTTGACATGATGCACAACATTCAGTTACCATATTTTCTTCCAAGCTTTTAACTTTTTATTTCAACTTATGTATTTTATTCATCAAGTATTCTTCTTTGGTTTTCAAGATCTTATTTTTACTTATGACGTTTATAATGAGCTTACTTAATCTATTGTGTTCTATATCTAATGTGTCGTATTCATTAAATATATATGAAGAGTCAGAGGATACCTTTTCTGTTTTGTTAGCCGTACTATCCACTTTGTTGTCTTTTAGCACATCTTCACTGTTGAAACTAGATCTGGCTATAGTGCTAGAAGCTATCAACTCCTTTTTGCCTATAGGTATCTCCGAATCTTTTTCAATTATTGCTAGATGAGCTTTGAGGTATCCTATGAGCTCGTCCAATGTCATCCTTGAATGATCCTTAGAATCTTCAATATTTGTTGCTTTAACTTTCCATTTTGGGTCAAGATCTTTCCTGTCAAAATACTTACTAGAAATGGATTCATCAGGAGCTTTAGGTGAAATATTGTGTCTAGCTAGATCTGAGTCTTTTGACATTTTAAAAATGGTTTTTCCGAACTATAAAAAACTGTTTTTGAGGGCTGGTGATATTTGCAAGGATTTCCCTTCTTTAAAGTTTTCAAAATCGATTTGATCGTTTCAAGTTTTAAAATACAGTTTATTTTAAAAATCTTGAGTAACGTAGCTCTGATGCCAATTGTGGAAAACTAGAAGGGGGGTTGAATAGTTTTTACCGTTTCTTTTGTTTAATTTGTTGGTTCAAGGGAAACAATCACAAATTAAGTTATCACACAATATAAACTAGAGATAAAGAGATGAAAGATCAAACCACATAACACAAGTGTTTATAGTGGTTTGGTTTGCAAGAGATCCTTATCCTTGCCCTACTCCACTTCCTCGAGTTGCTTACTCGAGAGATATCTTTCACTAAGAAACAAACTCCCTTCAAGGTGGAGAAAACCTTTACACGTCGCTTACTTCCTTTTCCGGTACTAAGCTAAACACCGGGTTCTTTCACAAGGTAGAACCAACCTGACGTCGCCTACTTACTTTACCGACACTAAGCTAGATGTCGAGTTCTTTACACGGGTACAACCACTCCCTACTCTCTTTGTGCTTTGAGGACTAAAGCACTAACCACACTTACTGATCTAACTGATACAAATGATAAGAAACACTTAAAGTGTTTACACAGAACCTATACTACAACTTCACAACAGTCTGCTTGTTTGAAGCTTGTTAACTTGATCTTCTTTGCTACAAAAGAAACATCAATGATATATATATAACTACTGTGGTTAGTAACTAAAGTGAATGTATGTGTTTTTCTTTTCTAAGTGGATGATTAGATCAAATGCCAAGCCTGTTATTTATAGGCAAACAAGGCAAGGCTCCCACGGATCCGGCGGATCCCTCAGAAGGGATCCGTCTTTGTATGGACTTGGATCCGCGGTATGACAGCTAATGTTGCACATGAGATTTCTTCAAATCTTTCCATATCCTTGTGTTGTCAAATCAATATCTTCCAATGCCAACTATATAACTTGGGTATCTAATCAAGATATCACACAATCTTACTAAGATTGTATTTGTGATGTATACCATGATGTCACTTTGTAACTTTTAAATTAAAGTTTCCATTAAAGGAAATACACATGTATATGTAATATAATGTTAGTGATCATGTTAAATAAAAGATTTGTTTTGAAAAAGACTTTAACTAGTATTTATAATTTCCTTAAGGAATATACTTTATGTTTGTCATGAACAAAACATAAGCAAAGATCGTAAAATATAAATAACGTTTTTAGTATCGATATTTGTATTAACGAGTAAAGTAAGTTAAGCATGTATCTCCCCCAAGTAGTTTAAAATGAATATAAAAGAGTAAGAGCGGGGCTATGACTCACCTTAGCTGTAAAAGTCAAGGTAATGTTATGTCAAATGTAACACGGGAACGGCTCCAACACACGACCTGAATAATAGGGAAGTCTGAGATTTCGATGGTTTAAGACTGGCTTATGTGAATGATGATTGTGGAAAAGTATCGGATAACGAATGGGTTTGTGATGAGAATGAATGATATGCTTAAAATGCTTAAAGTTCAAAAATAATATTATATATAACATTATCATGTTTTTATGTTTATTGAATTCGTAAATATCGTCTCTTCGAAAGTTGGTGGATGATAAGTTATGTTTATTCGTTAAAATCACGTTATATAAATATAAATGTAACGTTTGTTTAAATAACTATTACAAATTGTAAAAATGACTTTATATGATAGAAATGTATAAAACATTTGGTGGAAATATATATAAAATAGAGTTACTGAATGATCCTTGAAGTTATATAAAATTTACACTTTTAACCCTAACGGTGAAACATTTGCACCGTTAGTCCTTGGTTAGACTTTAATTACATTTTTGGTCCAAAATATTCTGATATGACATTTTATGGCTTCTGGTTACTGTTTTATCATTTTCTACCCATAAGAAAAATGGTAGTTTAGTACATATTTATACGAAAGTTACATTTTTAACCTAAATAGTAACATATTTTACATCTTAAGTCCAAAATTCATAAATTTTAGAGTTTAAGTTTTCTGAAAATTTCATAAGCCTTAAATAGCTTAATTGAGTTTGTAAAAACTGCTTATTACGTAAAAGAGCTTATTTTTAGCTTATTGGGCTTTTAATCGATTTAAAACAAGGTCCAATAAGAGTAATCGATCCAATGGGTTTTCGAATCTTTTGGGCTTGGTTTTGGGCTTATTTTAATGTCCTAAAAACATATCCAAACTGCTTATTCGGTTTGCTTATTATGAGCTTATTGGGCTTTAAAAGCCCACTCGGCAAATATATAAGTTTCGCAACTGTTTTGATGGCAATAAACTTGTGGTTTTAAAAAGGTATTTCAAGAGCTTATTAAGTGAGTTTACTTTTACAGCTTATTAGATGAGCTTATAGAGAAACGAGTCACACTTTTTATTCCATAGGTTATTTGTATAAAAACAATTTAATGGGGTGTTTTCTAGCCGAATAAACAAGGTCCAAAAATATTAAAAAGGACATATATACGTTCGATGTTCAACAAGGCCACAAAATTAGTCTCGATAAGCACTGATATAATGAAATGAGTGTCGAATGAATATAGAAATTGATTTACTAGCCATCCATTGAATAGGAGGTCATATGTATAGATAAAATGAAATACGAAAACTCAAAAAAATAGATGGAAAGCTAGAAAGGATCGAATGAAATAAATAAAATGTATGGATCAATGAAAAACATAAGTATGAATTAGAAAGGGTTCAAATGACTTACAACACCCAAAATGGTGGTGAGAACTCGATGATATGGACTAGGAATCGAGTGATATGCACGTAAAACGTTTGGTTTGCCACAAAAGAATCGAGATTAACATTAAATGTTGGATAAATGGTTCGAATTCTTAGAAAATGGTCCTTGTTTCTCTTCGAATAAGCTTAGCAGGAGAGAATACACTTAGGAGATATGTGTGAAATATTTTTGAGGGTGAATGAGTGAGTGAATGTATATACGTATATGTATGCATGAACACAAGAGTTAAATGTATTTTAATGTACAAGTTGGGATAGTGGCAGAGATAAGAGGATTAGGAGAATATGTATAGACTAGGTTCTCAAGTGGCCTTGATATCATGAGGGGTGTTAGTGTGTTTCGGCATAGAGTAAGCAAGGGGATCAAGTGGTATGTTTATATATTAGTTCGACATATACATGGTCCAAACGATTTATTCATGTGATCAAATAACTTGGGAAGGGTGTAATAAAGTTCATAGGATTATTCTCGACTAGAAAGCATAAGGTAACTTAGGTAAAATAAGGTTTTATTGAATTGGATATCATTTTGATGAGCTTACACCCGTGTCAAGTCGAGTTAGCTTGAGGTCTCATTTTAATAGAAAACGTTCGAAATAAATAATGAGATTTATCAATCCCGAATCTTTGAAGTATATAGATTCGAATCATGTAAAATAAATTGTGGCTTGTGTGTCGAAATATGGAATAAAAGTGGCTAAGCAAATGTAAGTTGGATCGAAAAAGAAAAGGAAAAGTGGGCTTGAATTAATTATGGACATGAATAGTAACAGGCTTGGAATAATGTTGGGCCGAGAAATATGAATTAGTGATCCGTTTAGTGTTTAATTGTATACTGGACTGTCGTGGTGCGTGTGCGAGCTCGTTCCAAGGTATTGTAATTCACGTAACAACGTGTTTGAATTATAGGAGTGTAATAAACAAAATTTTCAAATTTTGCTCGTAAAAACGGTTAAGTAAACTGTAATGATGGGTTAATACTAGATTAACGTTGACTAATGACTGGGGAATTCTACAGGTTGCTACACCCCTCCAACGTCCACATTAACGTTGGAAATTCTATAAAAAAAAAAAAATCATTATACCCCCTCCAACGTTTATAAATGGCTAGAATGAATTAAAAAAAATAAACAAATAAATATAAATAAATATATAAATAAAATTCAAAACTTTTTTTTCACCACTATAAATAACCAATTAACATACAACTTTTTTTTCACACTTCCACAACTCAAACTCAAATTTATATACTTCCTCAAAAAAAAAAAAAAAAAAAAAAAAAAAAAAAAAAAAACCTTGTTCATTCACAATGGATCCGAATCAAAGTGACATAGATCCTAAGTACTGGTCAGATGTGGATGACGAAACTGACTTAGAGTTTATGATGGCCGCGTACGAATATCAACAACAGTTGGAACAAGCAGCAGCTCAACCTCGCTTGTCCCGTAACCCGATCTATCGTGAACGTGAGCTTGCCGAAGAACGCTTGCTGAATGACTATTTCAATACCGGTTGTAAGTATCCGCACCGGAATTTTCGAAGAAGATTTCGTATGAGCCAGATACTATTTCTATAAATAGTCAAAGGTATTGAATCTTATACTTCCGATCCTCTTCCAAGTCATTTTGCATTCTTTAGGCAAGCACCCGATTGTACGGGTCGAATGAGTATAAATGTTACCATGAAGTGTACATCTGCCATACGCCAATTAGCACACGGCACCACACCCAATGCATTTGATGAATATTTGCAAATGGGTGAGCATACTTCACGTGATTGTCTTAATAATTTTAACAATTGCGTTCTTGAATTGTTTATGCCGAAGTATTTAAGAAAACCAACATATGTCGACATTCAAAGTATTTATGAAAGACATGAAGCGTGGCATGATTTTCTGGGAATGCTTGGTAGCATTGATTGCATGCATTGGGAGTGGAAAAATTACCCGGTGGGTTGGCAAAGGCAATATGGTATGGGTGATAAAAAATACCCAACAATAATGCTTGAAGCTGTTGCTTCGCAAGATTTACGAATTTGGCATGCATTTTTCGAGGTGACGAGGGTAAATAATGATATTAATGTTTTAGATAACTCTTCGTTATTCGACGACATTCTTGATGACGTCGCCCCTGTTGCACCATATAAGGAAAATGGAACTATGTATGAAAAATGATATTACTTAGCTGACAGAATTTACCCACAGTGGGCAACTTTCGTCAAGTCATTCTCGGCAACAACTGACGATAAACATGGTTATTTTAAAAGAAAACAAGAAAGTGCACGAAAGGATGTCGAACGTGCTTTTGGTGTGCTTCAAGGACGTTGGGGGTATAATACAACAACCGGCACGTAAAATGGAAGTTACCAAGATACGTAGAATCATGTATTCTTGCATTATTTTGCATAACATGATTTTAAAAGATCAAAAGTTTGCACTACATGAGTATGGCGAAATGTGGGTGGATCCATCACCACGTATGAGGCAAGAAATGTGGGTCGAAAGATGTGATGTCCAAAGATGTGATGTCCAACGTCGAAAGGCAAAAGAAATACGGGACAGAGAAACGCATACTCGACTCCAACTTAGCCTTATGGAGCATTTTTGGCAAAAACATCTTCAACGACAACAACAACAACAAGAAGATTCCGAAGACGATGAATAAGTATTTATAATTTGTATGTTTTTAAATTTCGTATGTTTCGTATTTTTTTTTCGTTGTAATTTTTTTTATTTTATTTATTATAATTATTATTTTTATTTGTATTGTAATATTTAAGATTTAATGTTATGTGGTTTATTAAATGCAGTATTAGTTTTAGTTTAGGGGTTGAATTTGAAAATAGTTGAGTTAAGGTTGAGTTATGATTGAGTTATGATAAAGGGTGTTTTTTTTTAGTTAAGGTTAAAAAGTTAAAGCTGATTTGACGCTGAGTGAAGCCTTAACTCTGAGTTATTACACCTTATGCTCTTATGTCTAAAAATAAACAAACACACTTTTTTCATTTTCACTTCCCGCTTGCAATTCCCGCTTGCAAACGTAAGAGGAAAAAACTAACGCGTTTCTTTGATTTTCTCTTCTCGCTTAAAAACAAAAGTGAAAAAAAAAAATGTTTCTTTTAAAAAACAAACGATGCCAAAATATGTTTCTGTCGAACCATATTCTCATCGTTGGTGAATCTTAGGAGATTAGGTTTTCAATTTGTCCTTTTCTATTATTAGATATCGAGATGGAAAAAATACTCTAAAAATGTAAGGTAATGACGCCAACAAAATTAATTTTAATCAATTATTAGCTAGAAAACAAAAAATTCTTAAGATAAAAATATTGAGCAATCAATCATTCATCTTTCGCTGTCTAGTTTTTGGGGTCATACTATACAAACCGGGGCAGCTTATAAAGGGTGGAGGAAGTGGTTTCACCTATTCTTCCCTTCATCAAATTTTCACATCATCATTATCCAATAAAAACCTTCCAACTCACACTTCACCAATTCACCCCAATTTTCACCAATTTGGTGGCATTGGTTTCACCTAATCACCTAATTGCCACATCACCTTTTCTTTTCTATTTATTTTAATACATAAAATCCCACAAAAACTATATACAATTAAAAACATAACATTTTATTAATAAAAAAAAAACATTACATAATACTTAAAAATAAACAAACCATTACATAATATTTAAAAAACCAAAACAAAACACTACATAATACTTAAAATAAAAAAAACACTAATCTTCATCGAGATATGGCAAGTCTTGAGCGGCCACGAACTCCGTGAGATCATACCGAAGACGATGATGGACGTCTTCGTCTAGTAACTCGGCTAGGACACTATTATCAAACACTGGCTGTACCGGCTCATCCATTATATGAACCGATGAGATTGTTCTCCCGTCGCCTTTTATGACCATATTATGCAAAATAATGCATGCGTGAATAAATTTCCTTATTTTTTCTTTGGTCATAGGCCGGAGAGGTCGCTTGACAATTTTCCATTTTGCTTTGAGAACACCAAAGGCTCGCTCGACATCCTTTCTTGACCCCTCTTGTAACTTCTTGAACTTCTTTTCCTTTGGGTCGGTCGGATACGGGTAAGCTTTAACTAACGTTGATCACTTAGGATAAATTCCATCCGTAAGATAGTATCCACGTTTGTAAAAGCGTTCACCAATATAAAATGAGCTATTCGCCGCCGTTCCATTTCGCTCGGTAAGATACAAATCAGACTGATTCAACACGTTGATGTCGTTGTTCGACCCCGGTGGACCCAAAAAAGCATGCCAAATCCACAAATCTTGTGAAGCGGTGACCTCAAGCATAATAGTCGGAACACCATGGTCACCTCTCGTGTATTGCCCTCTCAAATGTCTTGGACAATTTAACCATTCAACGTGCGTACAATCGATGCTACCAAGCATCCCGGGTATGTGATGTCGAGCCTCATGAGCCTGGAAAATGCATGCTATGTCGTGTGCCGTCGGCCTACGTAGATACTCTCGACCGTACAACTGAATGATGGCGTCACAAAAATGATCAAGAGTTTCACGTGACGTTCTTGCCGCCATACACAAATACTCGTCATACTCGTCAGGGGGATTGCCGGTTGCGAGTTGCCTAACGGCCGAAACACATTTTTGTATGGCCGTGAAACTTTTTTTCCCCCGCGCATCATAACCTTCTTGAAAATACGGGTATCTCTCTTCAATGTCGGATACTATTTTTAAGAACATGCTTTTATTCATTCGGAATTTTTTCCGAAAATAAGCCTCGTCATACTTTGGTTCCTCAACGAACCAATCATTAAGAAGAGTTTCAAGACCAACGTGCCGACGACGATCTACATATCTACGGGGCCGAAAACTAGAGCTCGCCGTGTCTTGAAGATGTTCAACGGCGGATAACATAAATTGAAGCGAGGTACCATGAGTTTCGTCGGACGAAGTCGGGTAAACGTATTCGGATTCGGATTCGGAGGAATCGGAAGACATTTTTTGTTAAAAGGGTGTTAGATTTTTTGTGATTTTTAGTAAAAAAATGTGATATTTGAAGGTATATATGTAGTTGAAAGGTATAAAGAATGATAGGAAATGTGTGTGAATATATAGTGAAAAGGTAGAAAAAAAAGGATTTTTTTTTTTTTTTTTTTTTTTTAATTAACTGGCCAACGGCCATTTTTTTAAAAATTCGACCGTTTGTGGGCCAACTCTTCCTCTTTCTCACTCGGCAAAAGCTACCGATCCTATGGTTTACCGAGCTTCACCGACATGGTGGTGGCGGTGTTACCGCCTAACCGCTGCCTTCGCCGATGCCTTTGCCGACCCACTCCCTCCACCCTAAGGATTCTTTTTATAGGGAGGGTATTCAATGATTGCAAGCTTCGAACAGTTGTACCATGTGCTTCGCGGTTTGTACATATAGCCCATAAGAAAGGTATGTATAATATGCCCCATATAAACCCCCTACCCAAAACCCTCCCTAGTGTAGGGTGTACTTATGTTTTGTATTTTTGTCTCGTAGGTTTTTTTTTTTTTTTTTTTTTTTAATTTTTTTTAATTTTAATTTTTTTTTTATTTTATCAAGTGTCACTTTTTTTTTTTTTTTTTTTTTTTTTTTTTTTTTTTTTTTTTTTTTTTTTTTTAACTTAGTCCTTTTCTACAGTCTTTTTTTTTTTTTTTTTTTAAAGTTTTAAGTTAGTCACGGGAGTAGAAACACGTTTTTAACTTAGTCCTTTTTTTCACTATTGAATATTCCTTTTTGAGATTATAAACCACTAACATTGATCAAACTTGCATTCACAAAACAAAAACTAGCAGTGATCAAACTAGCATTCACAAAACAAAAACTAGCATATCAATACTTGCTTGCAGAAAGGAACGATGAATACATCACCGTTTTACACGAATGAGGTATAATTTTATGCTATTACACATATTACTTTAAAAAATGTGTAACGTTTATAAAAAAAATGATAAATCGAGATTTTTAATAGGCTCAGATTATTATTGTTTTATCATTTTTGCTGCAAATTTGAAGGTTGCAAAGTGGAAAAAAACTCACTTTACCGTCCATTCGGTTATGCCATGCCAATCAAAACAATTTTTTTTTTATCATCATCGCCGTATCTCGGTTTTTTTTAAGAAACCATTTTAAAAAACCAAGTTTAGAAAACAACTGCTTATTTTAATAATAAGCAGTTTCAACAAACCATTACAACTGCTTATTTGATAATAAGCAGTTTCAACAAACCATCACAAACCATCCAAGAACACCATCATCACCAACAGTTTTACACAAACCTTTCTAACAAGAACACCATCACCATCCAAGAACACCAGAACACCATCACATAAGCAAACCACATAAGAATATAAGCAGTTTTATAACTGTTTTTTGAAGATCTAAAAAGATCTAAAAAAGCAGTTATGAAAAAGCATCACCATCAAGATCTATTGAATATTCACTTTTGAGATTATAAACCACTAGCAGTGATCAAACTTGCATTCACAAAACAAAAACTAGCAGTGATCAAACTTGCATTCACCAAGATCTAAAAAGATCTAACAAACCAAGAAACACCAAGATCTAACAAACCACATAAGCACATAAGCAGTTTCATAACTGCTTTTTTTTAAGATCTAAAAAGATCTAACAAACCAAGAAACACAAGATCTAACAAACCACATAAGCACATAAGCAGTTTTTCACCAAGAACGGTTTTTCACCAAGAACACCAAGATCTAACAAACCACCATCAAGAACACCAAGAACATCAACAACAGTTTTTCACCAAGAACGGTTTTTCACCAAGAACACCAAGAACATCAACAACAGTTTTTCACCAAGAACAGTTTTTCACCAAGAACATCAACAACAGTTTTTCACCAAGAAATCAACGAACCAGTTTCATTCACAAAACATGGTTTTTAGCATGATTTTTTTTCCAGTATCAAAAATATCAAAAAGATCAAAAACTATGTTTTTTTTTCTGGCAGTGATCAAATTTGCATTCACAAAACAAAAAGATCAAAAACCAACCAACCATGGTTTTGACCATGGATCTAAACAAAAATATCAAAAAAATCAAAAACCATGGTTTTTACCACACATCTAAACAGCCAACCATCAGCATCAAGAAACCAAGATCCATGGTTTTTTTTCAAAGATCTAAACCACCACAAAAAAGCACCACAGATCTAAACCACCACAAAAAAGCACAACATTTATGAAAAAGTAAATGAGTGGTTTTTTTTCAAAGATCTAAACCACCACAAAAAAACACCACAGATCTAAACCACCACAAAAAAAGCACCACAGATCTAAACCACCATAGAAACCACCATGGTTTTTAATGGACTCACAAAAAAGCCACCATCATCAGCAACGAGTGTTTTTTAGATCTTAAAGCTAAAAGCTTTTGTTAGCAATTTTGTGAGAGAGAGAGAGATTATCAGTGAGACAATGAGAGAGAGAGGGAAGGTGTGAAATGAGTGAGAGAGAGAGAGAGAGAGAGGGAAAGCGTGTTATCAGTGAGACAGTGAGACAGACAGATGGGATAGGGTGGGGTGGGATAAAACTGTGGGTGCAAGTGGTATTGTAACGCGGTTTAATATATATATATATATATGGTAGGGTTCTTTTCAGAACCAAAAAAGGTAGGGTTCTTTTCAGAACCAAAAAAGGTCGAGAACTGCGAGAACCAGCATCAACCAATAGGATTTTTTTAGATTTTTCTTTTTATTATTTAATTGAAAAGGGCATATTGGTAAATTTTAGTTTTATTTAATTTGAAAATTAATTAATTACCTTATTATCTTTAAGAAGTTCCTGGATTTTAGCGAATCATATATTTTTATTTTTTCAGTTTTTTTCCATTTTTTTTAATTATTTTTTTAAAGCACCTGATCATAAGTCACTTTAGGAGTGCACATGTATATATTCACAAACTTTCCAATTAACTTTGAGCGTCAATTTGTTTTTATAAAAAAAGCGATAAATTAATCATAAAAAGTGACATAAATCTTGCAGAATAGTACAAAGATAATTTTATAAATAGTTCAAGTCAATTACAATATGCATACATCTGCATACATGTATTAGTTTGCTACAAGATACAATTTTAAGGAATGCATTTGTGCAATCATGTTCATCAGACGTAGGTGATTTTATAGTATGCATAAATGTTCATCAATTATCAATATGCAGCTGTGCAGCAACGTCGTCTTTATGTTAGTGAAGCAAATACATGGGCATTCGTTGTCAATTCTTCGCGAGATACACTCATCTTGAAATATACACACGTGTAGCATTCTTCTTCATCCTCCTTGTCAACAGAATGAAAAATATAAGAGATACGCCAAATATGAGTTAGCGTATATATAGCATAGAGCAGACGTGCTTGCATTATTATGTCAAACAATGAGAAAAATACATGTGCATATGCCTTGGTTAGATACATGTGCATATGCCTTGGTTAGATCAAACAATGAGAAAAATAGATGTGCAACCTGTAATTTTTTTCTTATCAAAACATTTGGAAGCAAAGCCTTATCAAAACAATGAGAAAAATACATGTGCATATGCCTTGGTTAGATCAAATGATGAGAAAAATACATGTGCAACCTGTAATTTTTTTTCTTATCAAAACATTTGGAAGCAAAGCATTGATTAGATATAACACATGAATATCCTATGTAACAGATGTGCACATACATCTTCCACATATGAAAACTAATATATAACGCATAATAAACACAACTGCAATCGCACATAAGAAGCCTACATCTTGGTTCAAACATGTGCATTCAGTGTCTTTATCTAAGGTATACATATATCATCTTGGTAGTCAGGTAACCAAGATTTAGGCTTCTTTAAAAAAGAAAACAAAAAATCCACATGACTTATTAACATATATGCATTGCATACAAAAATGAATTTAAAAAAGAAAACAAAAATTCAGCATGACTTAATTAACATCTATGCATTGCATACAGAACGTTCTCAAATCATATACCACTTCTTATCCAAAAAGTTGAAGTAAACAATAACAAGAAAATAAAAAGAATCTGTAGATGGCTTAATTTTATAAGACCACTCTTTATATGTCATGGTCATCATCTTTATCAAACTTGTTCTATAACTAAAACTACAAACAAATTTAAACTTCTAGCAAACACATATGTACAATACAAACACAAATGCACAATTTAAAACATATATGTATATCTCTTTCCTTGATTTTATATTAACCTTAAAACACATATGCACAATCCTTTCATTGATCTTATACCAGCATTAAAATACATATGCACCCGTTGTATATATCGACAATGTAAACTTACACCTGACATAACATATATGCACATTCTTTCTATTAGATGCAATAAACAAACAATTTATAACCACAAGTATAAAATCAACGTAATCACACGAAAAAGAGTTCTTTTATTTTATTGCAACATGTAGCAGGACAGAAACATATAAATCATGGATCAAAACATAATTTTTTTAACCTTGCATACTCGTACAAAACAATCAAGCTAAAGAATAACTACATTCAAGGATGAAAAAGTATAAATTATTTGATGGTAAACAATAGCAATACATGGCCAACACAATCGACCAAGTCAGGGTGTTTGTAAGTTAAATTGGCCACATGACACATCCAAACCTTAGCACACGGAAAAAAATCTGATTATATTTGACACAATATCCTCTTTGCATATTACATTCACAAAACAATAAAATAAGAATAATAGAATAAAAAGTCAACTTAGCAAAAGACATGTTATAGGTTTCTGAGTTGCAAGTGGCGTGTGTGTGTATATGTTTCCAGCAGGACCCTGACTAACAACAATCACTGACTCTTCCATCTTTTTTAAATTTAAGTATGTGACAGTGACAAAAATTAGGAGACTGAAGTCTCGTGTGATGTGGTTCTGGAAAACGACCGACATGCCAAACAATCCTCTAATTTCGAAAGATTTAATATAAACTAACAAAAAAGAACACACTCACCACCAAATAAAGCATCAGAGAGATGGCGTTTAGTTTGAAGTGATAATAATTAATCAATAGCTAAGAGTGTTTAACAAATTCTTTTAACCGATTAAAACAGGAACAACATGCCAAACGTAATCTTTTAACCGATTAAAACAACACTCTTTTTTAAAAATCTAATTAAACACAAATCAAGTTTCAATTTTCAAAAAAAAATAGCAAACCAATTAATAAAATATAAATAATTTAAGAGTTGAATATGTGTTCGTTTTCACATTAAAAACCTCAATCGGACTAAGAAAACTTACAGAAACCGTAGACATGATGATACGAGAGATCGACACCATTAAAAGTCATCATATATAATTACATATGCTCGATCTGGATTGGAAAAGATGGGTGGAGGGTGAGGGCGGCTAGGTTTGTGAGAGAGAAATGCAAACATTAAAACTGATCCAGATTCCAAAATATGGTTTCTGTTTTATGATAAATGTGTAACGTTTTTTTAAGGGAAATGGGTTTAAAATATCAGTGTTGAAATCCCCTAAATGCCCTTCCATCAATTAAATAATGTAACATAGAGTTTAAGTTTATTACCTTTGTGTCACCAACATTTATAGCCATTGATCAAATAATAGATGGCTCAGATCGGTTCTCGCAGTTCTCGACCTTTTTTTGGTTCTGAAAATAACCCTACAATATATATATATATATATATATATATATATATATATATATATATATATATAATATATATATATATATATATATTTATATATATATATATATATATATATATTATTTTTTAAATTTCAAAGATAAAATAAAAAAAGTTGTACAATAAAGTATTTTTTTTAAGTAGTAACAAAAATTTATTTAAAAAAAAGTTGTAAAATATATATATATATATATATATATTTTTTTTTTTTTTTTACAAATGAAAATAAAAGTTGTAAAAGTTAAAAAAATAAAATATTTTGTTAAAATTATTTTTGTTAAAAGTTGTAAAGTAAAAAAAAAAAAAGTATTTTGTTAAAAAAATAGTCGTTAATAGTCATATTTATTACGGGTAGTCACGGTTTGTGTAAGTAATTAAAACACATAACACACCCAAGGATTGATGTTTGGGTCGTGTGTTTTAGAGAGGAGAGAGAGAGAGAGAGAGAAGAGAGAGAGAGAGAGAGAGAGAGAGAGGAGAAGAATGAGAACTTTAGTGAGAGAAAGTGTAAGTAATATTAGATTGCAAATGAAGTTCCAACCCTTCCCATGGGTGGGAAGGGCTATTTATACAAGACACATAAATGCCTCTAGTAGGCTATGGACCGGGCTAACAGTGGGTAAAGACCCGACCCGACTCCATGGTGAAATGATATCTAACATAATATGATTAAACCTACGAGCTACTTAATACTAATCCATACTCGGGGTGACCGAGTCTTTCATGTGAATATTTATATTCTTAACAATCTCCCCCTAAGGGAGGTAACCCCGGAAATTACACTTTGAATTCTAGCATTCTATTACATGAATTTGAATTCCTAGCTCGTAGTCTTTGATTCTTCTAAGTCATTAATCTTTGTACTCTCAGCAGTGAACTTTTGATGACTGTTCTTTTGTCTTGGATGATCTTTGAGGATTCTTTGAGGTCATCATCCAACGTACGTCTTCAAGTCATCTTTTTGCAGTATCGTCTCCATGTGACGTTGTGATCTTTGGACCGACATGCTCACACTTTTCCGGATCATGATTTTCAGCATCAGAGTCGCGGAAGCAGTGTTGAAAGTCTTTCAATTATCATGATTTCATTGATTATGATGGTGAAGTGTGAGCATGGGGTGATGGATCGGCATCTTTTCGGCAATCAGCTGCAACTGCCAGGGATTCCTGCATACAACAGTTAGCAATAAAACGTCCGGCACTTATAGCTTTGGATTTCGAGATCGTTAACAGCATAGTGTGAAAACTTTCTCTAATCCTTGCCAAGGCCGTTCCTGAATCGGATACCCCCGAGAGGGCTTACAAGATCTACCGAAGTACATAAACGATTAGGTGAGTCGTTGGAGTTCACTCCACGACTGTAGACCGTTTGAAACCGCCGCGACCACTAAGCGTAATCCACAAGGAATTACCGAAGTGACCTGCTTTCAGGGCTGTTTGATGTTGACCCTGGCAGGAATTTCCATTCAATCACTGAGAATTACATTTGTAAATTCCCTCATAAATGTTCTGGCAGATTGCTAAGATCTGCATAGGACTCATAAGTTTACAACTGGTGTCCTTAATGTTGAACAACCAGTGTAGAAGTAACATGTGTTCCTATGAGATCTTTTGATGTATCTTGCGGCTCTAGACTCGATCAGTGCAATTTTTGGTAGTCGGAGACTGGAGTGGTGTCTCCTGTTTCAATATCAACATAACTCGTAATGAGCGGTCGATAGATAATGCAGGGTTCCCCGTGAGAATGAAACAAGTTCTTTTAAGAGAACTTGAGTGGCTATAAGGTTTAGTGCAGTGCGTCACTGGGTCCATGACGTCTTGTCTTCAATACCGGCGTCACCTTAGTAACAACCAGTAGCATATGAGTTGAACCCGGTTTCTGCCCTAAGGTTGAATAATTGGAGGGCTATTTCTTTTCACCCTTTCACATTACTTTTCTTTTTAATTCTTCAACCCCTTCTTTCTCCTTTCTAACATTACTCCTTTTTTCATAATCATACCTAAGGACTTTCTAATACTAACTATTCGGTATTGTCCTTGGGTAGATCCCTCCGGCTCTGGCGGATCATAGGACGGTTTTCCTAACCTTAGCCACCTTATAACTTCATGACTATCCTATGTTGCCATTAACCAAATACTTGAAAAAAAATCTCTCAACGTGTTTATGATTATAAAACACATTTTGCTAACACTTTGAGAGTTTTATACTTTTCAAATGCTCCCCCCTAACATGTGCTCGGATGATTTTATTATAAATTTGCACATGTTGGGTGGAGTTCGCACTTTTTGAATTGATCCACTTTCAGTGAGCATGACCGATTCGATACACGCTTACATCACTAGTTAGACTAGCTTGAAATTATTACCCGGCCTGGTCAAGTCCACAGAAAGTTTCTCGAAACGGTACACTCTACTCAGACAAGTCCTCTTCGAGACACGCTTACATCACTGGTTAGACCAGCTTGAAATTATTACCCTGCCAGGACAAGTCCTTTCGATTAATGACAGTTTTTGTTTCGTCAATTCATTGGTGAAGTCTGATTCACGCTCACATGAGATGCCATATCCTTTTTGTCACCACAAACCATTTGCTCCCTCTCAATATGTGCATTGATATACAAAAGAGTTTACCACATATGGGAGAGCTTACATTTAAGTCCAAAACATCACATTTTTATCAGATTGCATATTTAAATCACATTCTCTCCCCCGATCAGAAATTTCAAACCTTTTGAGATTTTGTGATCCCAATTGATTTAAATAAGTTTAGAAAATATGGGAGAAAATGTGGTCAGGTTTAATATGTGCTGATAATGGAACATACTAATGCTCCCCCTCAAACCAAGAGGGAGAATGTTAGTGTCAGGTATGATAAGTTTGAAAGATATTTGAATGAAACTCATACACTGACACATAACAACAAATTTTATTCACTTGCTTATTATGTACAAAGTGGCGTGTTTTGATGATATAAAATTTTGAAATCACTCTCCCCCTCAATTGATGACCCGTTTTCTATTTAAAGAGCTGTAGTCATTGATTGAGTGACAAATTTTATGAAAAACTTCAAGTCTGATTGATTTCCAAAAAAATTTCATGGTACCACCAAGTTTAGCACAAATACTTTCCTGAAGAATCATCGATGGAAAAGTATTTGCGATGTAAAGAAGACTTCTCTTCTTAGACGAGAAATGATGCACTGAAGCGTACATTATTTCGAGGAAACATGGATATAAAGTAATCCATGCCCGGGTGAACTTCACCCAGTGGGAGGAATAGCCGTCTTTTTGGCGACGTGCTTTCCTCATTTGAAAGAAAGGGTTGCAGTCTGAAGTAACTGCAAGCCAATATGACATGTTTTAACAATTCTGTAACATGTTCACAATCATAACACACAAAATAGATTGAGATTCGGCCTAGTATTTTAGAGAGAGAGTGAGATGAGAAGTTGGGAACTTTAGTGAGAGAAAAAGAACATGTATTAGCTTGAATAATGAGAAGTTCCAACCCTTCCCATGGGTGGGGAAGGGCTTATATAGTGACATACAAAACACCCCATGTGGGCTATGGAGCGGGCTACAGTGGGTAAAGACCCGACCCGACTCCATGTGGGCTATGGAGTCTTTCATGTGAACATTTATATTCCTAACAATCTCCCCCTAAGGGAGGTCACCCCAGAAATTAAACTTTGAATTCTAGCATTCTATTACATAAATTAGAGTTCCTAGCTCGTAGTCTTTGATTCTTCTAAGTCTTTAATCTTTGTACATTCAACAGTGAACTTTTGATGACTGTTCTTTTGTCTTGGATGATCGTTGAGGATTCTTTGAGGTCATCATCCAATGTACGTCTCTAAGTCATCTTTTTGCAGTATCGTCTCCATTTGATATTGTGATCTTTGGACCAACATGCTCACACTTTTCTGGATCATGATTTTTAGCAACAGAGTTGCGGAAGCAGTGTTGAAGGTCTTTCAATTATCATGATTTCTTTGATTATGATGGTGAAGTATGAGCACGGGGTGATGGATCGACATCTTTTCGGCAATCAGCTGCAACCGCCAGGGATTCCTGCATACGACAGTTAGCAATAAAACGTCAGGTACTTACAGGTTCGGACTTCGAGATTGTTAACAGCATAGTGTGAAAACTTTCTCTAATCCTTACCAAGGTCATTCCTAAATCGGATACCCCCGACAGGGCTTACAAGATCTACCGAAGTACATCAACGATTAGGTGAGCCGCTGGAGTTCACTCCACGACTGTAGACCGTTTGAAACCGCCGCGACCACTAAGCGTAATCCACAAGGAATTACCGAAGTGACCTGCTTTCAGGGCTGTTTGATGTTGACCCTGGCAGGAATTTCCATTCAATCACTGAGAATTACATTTGTAAATTCCCTCATAAATGTTCTGGCAGATTGCTAAGATCTGCGTAGGACTCATAAGTTTACAACTGGTGCCCTTAATGTTGAGCAACTAGTGTAGAAGTAACATGTGTTCCTATGAGATCTTATGATGCATCTCGTGGCTCTAGACTTGATAAGTGCATTTTTGGTAGTTGGAGACTGGAGCGGTGTCTCCTGTTTCAATATCAACATGACTCGTAATGAGCGGTCGATAGATTATGCAGGGTTCCCCGTGAGAATGAAACAAGTCATTTTAAGAGAACTTGAGTGGCTAGAAGGTTTAGTGCAGTGCGTCACTGGGTCCATGACGTCTTGTCTTCAATACCAGCGTCACCTTAGTAACAACCAATAGCATATGAATTGAACCCGGTTTCTGCCCTAAGGTTGAATAATTGGAGGGCTATTTCTTTTCACCCTTTCTCATTACATTTCTTTTTAATTCTTCAACCCCTTCTTTCTCCTTTCTCATATTACTTTTGTTTTTTTTTTTTCATAATCATACCTAAGGACTTTCTAATACAAACTATTCGGTATTGTCCTTGGGTAGATCCCTCCGGCTCTGGCGGATCATAGGACGGTTTTCCTAACCTTAGCCACCTTATAACATCATGACTATCCTATGTTGCCGTAAATCATTTATTTGAAAAATCTCTCAAAGTGTTTATAGTTATAAAACACATTTTGCTAAAACTTTGAGAGTTTTGTATTTTTCAAATACCTCCCCTTAACATGTGCTCATATGTTTTAATTTAAAATTTGCACATGTTGGATAGAGTTTGCAATTTTTGAATTGATCCACTTTCAGTGAACATGACCGATTCGAGACACGCTTACATCACTAGTTAGACTAGCTTGAAATTATTACCCGGCCTGGTCAAGTCCACAGAAGGTTTCTCGAAACGGTACACTCTACTCAGACACGTCCTCTTCGAGACACGCTTACATCACTGGTTAGACCAGCTTGAAGTTATTACCCAGCCGGGACATGTCCTTTCGATTAAAGACTATTTTTGTTTCATCAATTCATTGGTGAAGTCTGAGTCACGCTCACATGAGATGCCACATCCTTTTTACTATCACAAACCATTTGCTCTCCCTCAATATGCGCATTGATATACAAAAGAGTTTAACACATATGGGAGAGCTTACATTTAAGTCCAAAACATCACATTTTTATCAGATTGCATATTTAAATAACATTCTCTCCCCCGATCAGAAATTTCAAACCTTTTGAGATTTTGTGATCCCAATTGATTTAAATAAGTTTAGAAAATGTGAGAGAAAATGTGGCCAGGTTAAATATGTGCTGATAATGAAACATTACGTTGCTCCCCCTCAATCTATGAGGTAGAATGTTAGTGTCAGGTATGATAGGTTTGGAAGATTTGAATTAAAAAAAATCATACACTGACACATAACAATCATATTTTATTCACTGCTTATTATGTACAAAGTGACATGTTTTGATGATATGAAATTTTGAAATCACTCTCCCCCTCAATCGATGACCCGTTTTCTATTTAATGAGCTATAGTCATTGATAGAGTGATAGATTTTTTATGAAAAGTCCAATTTCCAAAAAGTTCATGGTACCACCAAGTCTAGCACAAATACTTACCAGAAGAAACATAGATTGAAAAGCATTTGCGATGTATATAAGACTTCTCTTCTTTTACAAGAAATGATGCACTGAAACGTACATCAAATCGAAGAAACATGGATATAAAGTAATCCATGCCCGGGTGAACTTCACCCAGTGGGGGGAACAACCGTTACTATTTATGCTTTCCCCATAAATAGTAACGGGTTACAGTCTGAAGTAACTGCAAGCCAATATGACATGTTTTAACCATTTAATTTAACTTCTGCTCGAGCTTCATTTAAAGACCCGTGTCATTATTGAATGACATTTCTAGGACCGTAAATGTTATCGATAAACAGAAGACATGCCTAGAAGAACTATTTTTGGTATTTTTGTGTTTTTCTGATTTTTATGGTTTTTTTTATAGGTTTTATATTTTTCTATTTTCTTTTTGGTTTAAAATATATACAAATATATACAAGGATATATGAAGCAAATCCATTACTCCTCATTCTCTTCCTGAAGACGCTTGAGGGTTTCTGGCGTCAAACTCTTCATGCCAAGTCGCGGGAGAATAAATTGGAGCCGTTCTCTCGGGAGTGCCTTAGTGAAGATATCAGCCAACTGAAACTTAGTCCTCACGAAGTAAAGTTCAACCACCCCTTTCTCAACCTGTTCCCTTATAAAGTGATGCCGGATGTCGATGTGCTTTGATCGGGAGTGTTGGACATTGTTTCAGCAAAGAGCTATAGCACTTTTGTTATCACAATATAGAGGAATCTTGTTGTATGCAAAGCCATAGTCCGATAGTTGAGATCTCATCCATAGGATTTGAGCATAGCACGCAGACATGGCAATGTATTCAGCCTCTGTGGAATATATAGATGTACTCATTTGCCTCTTAGATGACCAGCTTACTAACTTTTCTCCTAGAAACTGAGCACCTCCCGACGTACTTCGACGAGTATCTTGACACCCCGCATGGTCTGCATCTGCATAGGCCTTGAGTGCCATGGCGGTGTCCTTAGGATACCAGAGACCCATGTGAATAGTCCCTTGAAGGTATCTAAAGACCCGCTTTACCGCTTCCAGATGCTTTTTGGTGGGATTAGACTGGTACCTAGCACACATGCATACTGCGAACAAGAGATCTGGCCTACTAGCGGTGAGATACATTAGGGATCCAATCATACTTTGATACTTGGTTTGATCAACAGGGATCCCAGAGAGGTCTTCGTCCAACTTCGATGTCTCAACCTTAGGAGTGTCAACAGGATCACTTGAATCAAATCCAAATTTCTTCAATATTTCATTCGCATATTTGGATTGATTAATGAAGATGCCTCCAGGACTTTGAGAGATTTGTAAACCTAAGTGTTAGGAATTAAATATGAGTTGATAATGACAAAAGATGAAAGATGGAGGAGACTTATGAAGACAAAGTTAAAGGACTAATAATGTCATATTTAGAGTCTTTGTAACCTTAATCTCTAGTTTATAAAGAGATGGGGGCGTAGGTTTTATCATAGTAGGTCTTCCATAATGTAGTCATCAAAAGTGTGTGTGTGTCTAGGCATCAAGTCCTCTAATGGATGCCTAGGGTTCGTAGTTTGTATAAGCTACAAGAATCATTCGACAAACCTTGTTTAATAATAATGATTCGTTTGATTATTCCGCTGCGTACAATATCGTTATTCATTATTATTGTGTTATCCTAGATAAAAGGTCTAACAAACCTCGAGCATACGATCTCCTCACTAAGAAGAACGACATTTATCCCATCATAGACATTTGGAACTTTGAACTCATCTCGTTAGAAAACCGATCACATTCCATAGGATCAGAGGAGGCAAAAATAATGTCATCTACGTAGATCTGAACGTGAAGTAGATGTTTGCCCGTTTTCCTAGTGAATAGTGTAGGATCAACGACACCTTTGGAGAATCTGTTTGCCAGAAGAAATTTAGACAAAGTATCATACCACGCCCTAGGTGCCGGCTTTAAGCCATAGAGGGCCTTCTTCAAGCGATAGACGTGAGTAGGATGATCAGGGTCCACAAATCCTTCAGGTTGACTTACATAGACTTCCTCTTTCAAATCACCATTTAAGAATGCTGTCTTTACATCCATTTGGTAGACTGTCATATTCTGACTGGCAGCATTAGCGAGAAAGATTATGATGGCCTTAATTCGAGCAACCGGTGCAAATGATTCTTCAAAGTCTATGCCCTCTTCTTGACGATAACCTTTTGCAACAAGCCGTGCCTTATTTTTTAGAACATCACCATGCTCATCAAGTTTCACTTTGAAGATCCACTTTAGAGCGATAATCATTGCACAATCTGGAGGAGGCACTAATTCCCATACTTCAAGTCGATCAAACTCATGAATTTCTTCTCGCATTGCAGTAAACCAACAGTCTTTAGACAAAGCATCTTTGAAATCTTTGGGTTCGACTTTTGATAGTACGGAATTAAAGAAGCACCACAATGCATCGGTGGCAAGTTGCTTTCGTGTGGATACCGGACGAGAAGGATTTCCAATGATGTTGTCAATCGGATGATCATTGGTCCATTTTTAGAGATGATCATGTGGTTGAGGGTAGAGAACTGATGTTGACGTGTTCGGATCCCCTGAAGAAGATGTCTCAGTAGAAGATTCAGGAGGAAAAATATTCTCGAATGGAGCATCATCTGTAACACCCCCGTTTTCGATTTTCACAGCGGAAATATAAGTTGGGGTGCTACTTCACAGTTCACAGTCATGATAATAGAAAACGACTCGAAAAGAGACGTTTTTAGATAAAATTGTTATCATTCATTTATATCAGAGTTACAATATGCAGGTCCCAGCAGGAGGTTCCAAGATATTTTAATAAAAATATGTTATTTGTTGAATGATAACATAAATGGACAGTCCATAGCAATTCCGTGCTTCAAATTACCTGAGATAAACATGTTAAAAAGTCAACACAAAGGTTGAGTGAATCCATAGTGTTTAAAGTTAAATCAGTTTGAACATAAGCTAAGTAGGAAATAAATCAGTAATATCACAGTTCGTTATATATTGCACTAAGTCTCATGGACTTAAACATTAATGGTGTGTGTGTGTGATATCATAAAATGATATAAGTAAGGGTGTATTTGGCTATCAATCCGGCTAGCACAAAGTCTATCCATCCGGCTAACACAAATAAGGTGCATTTGGTTATCAATCCGGCTAGCACAAAGTCTATCCATCTGGCTAACACAAATGGGGTGTATTTGGCTATCAATCCGGCTAGTACAAAGACTATCCATCCGGCTAACACAAATAAGGTGTCTTATGCAATATTAATCGGGAAAGCATACATAAAATACTTATGTTCGGTTTGGTAGCATGTATCTCCCCACAAGTTTAGAAAAACGTATATAAAAAGTGGGACTATGAACTCACCTTAGCAATCTGGATGGAAAACAAATTGAAAGAAAGTTGATAAACGTCTCCGGACAAGAAACCTGGGTTGTTCTGCCAATATTCAGTAATCTTTTTCAGATGATTATATGTTCGTTTGTTTGTTTCATTTCGTTGTTTGGTTGTTGGTTTATTGTTGTAATGAGACAACATGAAGTTTCTTCAAAAATAAGATTTTATCTTATTACTCTTTCTTATGTTTTCTGTTCGTTCGTTATATATATATCTTTCGTTCGTTCTTTTGTTCATCAATAAAAAAAACGTATTACGTTAGTATATTTTCTATTAAATCGGAAAATAGAATAAAAATGATAGTTACGAAAAGCTACACTTTAATCCCTAAGGTTTGGTCAAATGACAGTTTATACCCTGAACTTTTGGAAAATGACAGTTTTTACCCTTAAGTTTCAAAAATGACATTTTCTACCCTGTTTATTTGTTATTGTCAAAAATAGTCCTTGATATAAATTAACTATAAGATATTTACAAATTTAGCCCAATAAAACTCTAACTATTTAAAAATATGCGCATGATATTTAGTGACTTTGGTAGAGTTTTTAGTTCTAATAACTTAACGAATAATAAATCATTTTACTGGTTCTCAGTTCCTACGTATAGTTAGCTAGGTCGTCTTTAATCATGCCAACTTTCGTAATTTATGAAACCAGTTTGATGGTCGAAAAGTATTTCAAAAGTCAGTCGATCGAACAAGTTTAAAAAAAAATAAAAAATAAAATCTGGAAATGGGTTTTAAGGCTTAGTGATGAGGCCAACTTTGAAAGCTATTATCTTTTTAATGGTTCGATCATTTTTGGTGTTTCTTGCTTCTAAATTAAGTTTGCTAGGTCATATTTAATACGGAAAAATCTTAGAATTTTTAGAGTCCATATGGGGGTCGAAAACTGGGTTCAAAATCAGTGAGTTGGATCGAGTTTTAATAAAAACTATTAATAGAAATTTGGTTCTTGTTTAGCGATAAAGACCAAACTTTGGACTCAGATAATTTTTGATTCGACTAATCATTTTAGTTGATTCTTTCTCCTAATTTAAGTTAACCATGTGATCTTAAAACATACAAAAATACAGAATTTTTAGAGACCTTATAAGGGTCGAAAAATAGGTTGAAAGTTGGTGAGTTGGTCGACCAAAACTGAAAAAGTAATAACTGAAAATCTTAGTTCTAGATTTAGCGATATGTGGCAGATTTTGGAACTCAATAACTTAATGGAAACTTGATAATTTTTAATGATTCTTTTTCCTAAAATCAGCTAGTTGGGTAAACTTTAGTTATGCAAAAGATTAGATTTTATAGTGATCATTTGAGGGTTGAATTATAAATCAAAACATGGGCATCTGGGTTGATTTTTGGTTCAATACAAACTCAGAAAAGACTTAATAAGGGTTTTAATGTTTTCAGGGTTTTCCTACTAGGTTTTTACGTATTGTATGACAATATTATGCATATTTTATCATGTTTCATTAATTCTTGATTTGTTATTACAATAACTCGAACATATAGGGTGCGTTTGTATGTACTGTTCGAACAGACAAAGTAAAAGAACAAGATTTATTATGGTTTTCGATTTTATTTGTTATTAGTGGTTCATAATCTAATGTTTAAAGATTTATAATAATAAATAAACTGAATATCAAAAGTGTTAGATAGACTTACTTAGGGTTGGTTCGACTAGGGTTTTGGATATCGAATGAAATTGTTTCTTGAGCACTAGTGGTTTCCTCCTCCTCTAGGCTTCTTAGAATTTGATTAAGAGTGTATGTTTGAGGCTGTGATCAGTAGGGAATTGGAAATGGATTGTTTTGGTAAAGTTCGAGTGATATGGGATATGTTTAGTCGAAATTGGTGTGAGAATATGTTGAGAAGTAAGCTGCTATTTATGGAGAGTTAATTTGGGTTTTGTGGGAAGTGATAAGGGGACATGGTGAGGAGACAAGGGCTGACAAAAAATGAGGAGAGTGCCACTTGGGTTGAGGAGGGGGAAGAAGGATGTGGCCAATTTACAGCCATGTTATCTAACAGTTAAGGGGGAGGTTTCTTGAACATGGGAGATGACATGTGGAAGGCTTCTTTGAAGAGAAGAGAGGAGAGGAAAGGCGTGTGTTTTATGGACTAGGGAAAATATATGTAGTGTAGGTAATATTTAGAAGGTAACTTAGTTAAAGTTTTAAGTTATAATTCGACTAGGAATTAGTATAGGAACCGGATTTGCTTAGTGATGTTGTACATTGAGCTTTATCATATTGTAGTTAGGGTTTAGGGATAGAACTCGTCTAGTTTAATGTCTTGGTTCAAGAGTTAGGAAAATAGTTTAGAGTTTCTATCTATATATGTATATTTCGAATTTTAGAGAAATAGTGAAGAATTTAGTTTAGGCTTAGGAGGGTTGTACCATGTGCTCATTAAGTTTGTACTATTATTTAGGATGTGAGAAAAATATAGTTTTAGTAATTTATTTAGTTATAAAAATTGTTTGTTAATTTTTATTATGTTAAAAAGTAAATAAATAGGATTTTTAGTTTTTGTGCATTAGGCACTTGTACATTGAGTTTAAAGACTTGTAAAAATATTTAGTGAGTTTAGGAAAAATAACTTATAAGAATTATGCATGAGTGGTTTGTAAATTGTGCTTTAAAAATATATAAATAGGGTTTTAAATAAGGATTTTGTAAATAAATGGTTTCATGCATAAAAGACTTGTACTCTAGCTTAGATCACTTGTACATTTATTATTTTGTAAAAACATTGTATAAATAAATTAGAGTTTGTGAATTTTGTACATAAAATCATAGTTTTAAGAAATTAGGGTTTTATCGGGAGCTGAAATAGAATTAGGGTTCCTGGTGCTTTGGTGACTTGTACATTAGCTCCGATGAGTTGTACTTTTATGTTCTAGGGTTTAGTTGTTCATATTTGGTGTTGGGATGAATTTAGGATTTCTTAGAAACTCTATTTAGATAATGAATGTTTTGTTTATACGTTCGCTAAGGAATTATCGTAAAGTGGTAAATGGTATATTGTAATGTTTCCATATAGTGATGTTTATGAAATAAACATTAGGTTCGTTAGGCAGGTCTGTGTTGGAGCACGTTTATCAAGGATGTGAGTTACGTCACATAAGATAGGAGATACAATTAAATAAATAAATAAAAAATTTATACGTGGAAAAAGGATAATAATTCTGTAAAGTAATTGGTTTAAATGTGAAATTTTACGAGTGGTTACATCATCAGTAGGAGCAAATGGATTCACTTCAAAAGAATTGTCAACTGCAGAACCTAGCTGTATCGAAGGAGATTGAACATTTGATGATGATGGTGAGTGAGTGGCAGATGGTGCGTCTTGACTAATTGAGACAGAGACAGATGGACCATCTGAGTTGTGTGGAATTAGAGCATCAGCAACTGGAGGTAAAGGTGGAGCTTCGGTTGTAGTATCAACAGTTGGTGGTTCAAAGTATTCATTAAACATCGGATCGAACAAATTCTTCAACTCCTCACTAGTAGGGGGTACATAAGGAACTACAGGAGTGGGATGCTGTACAAGACCTGAACTAATTGGTCCAGGAGACAAAAGATTAGGAGCGGGTCCAGAACTTGTGTGTCCAGGAGCCGTTTGCTCAGTCAGCTCATCGAATGTCACGTGAATGGTTTCCATGATTTTTCGGGTTCGTTTGTTGTAGATTCGGTATCCCTTGCGATCTGGTGCATATCCAACGAAGAATCCTATGTCTGCTTTAGCCTTTAGTTTTCCTAGATCCTGACTGTCGTTTGTTGGGTAGCATAGAGCACCGAACACTCGTAGAAAGGAAAGATCTGGTTTCTTGCCATGTATCAGCTCATAAGGAGTTTTGTTGTGAAGTGTATGTATCAAGGATTGGTTTTGGGTGTAACACGCTGTGGCAATTGCTTCTGCCCAAAGAAACATCCGTGCCTTGGAAAATATCAGCATGGTTTGTGCAGCTTCCACAAGAGTACGATTTCGTCTTTCAACAACGCCGTTCTGCTGAGGAGTACGTGGAACACTTTTCTGGTGAGTTGTGCCAATACTTTCATAAAATTGAATGAGTTGTTTGTTAACAAACTCAGTTCCATTGTCCGTAGGGATGATTCTGACAGTTTTATTGAGTCTCACTTGTAGCTGTTTGATAAGTTTGATGATAACCTCTGGAGTTTCGTCCTTGGTTCTCAAAAACTTCACCCATGTAAACCGAGAGTAGTCGTCGACCACCACAAGAACATATTTCTTCCCATTTATACTCTGCACTCTCATTGGTCCACATAGATCCATGTAAAGGGTGTGAAGAACTTCCATGATGGTGTTGACAGTTTTGGGTTTGTGAGTATGCTTCTTGCTTTTGCCCAGTTGACAAGCAGAACAAAGATGATCATTTTCAAACTTTAATCTGGGCATACCTCGAACAAGATCCTTGCGAGTAAGTTCATTTATGGTGCCGAAGTTTAAGTGATTTAAACGACGGTGCCAAAGCCATGATTTGTTCTTTGAGGCCTTTGACAGCAAGCAAATAGGAGAGGACCGCATCATGTCTTCAATAGAGATGGTGTATAGATTAGTACCATGACTACCTTTAAGGAGATCAATACCATCCAATTCTCTGATGAAACATGTGTGTTTTCTGAAAGCAACTTCAAGATCGGAATCACAAAATTGACCAACAGAGAACAAATTGTGCCCAAGTCCTTCCACGTAGTATACCCTGGAAATTACACTGTCACCAAACACATAATCTCCATAACCCATAATTGCCCCAAAGTGGTCGTTCCCGAATCTAACTGTCCCGATAAACTTTTTCGCGAAATTCTTGAGCCATGAGCGATCCCGGTCATATGTTTTGAGCACCCTGAGTCCAAATACCAAAGGACGATTTGTACGACCTACATTTGAAAATAGACAACGATGGATAACTGAAAAAGGTGGATCCCCACGTGCAACTGGGGTCCGTTTGGTTAGCATACACAAATTCTGGAACTACAGGAATCATAGATGCCATGGTATTCACAGTGGAAACTTCACTAGTAGATGCAATGGACCAAGTTACAGGGCATTGTTTCTCTAACGGGAAAATTCTACCAGTTGGCTTCCATTCCTTAACAATCACTACTTTATGATTAGTCATTCTAGTTAAGGGGCACTTATTTCCTAAAGTGAATTTTCTTCCAGTGGGCTTCCATTGATAACCAACATTATTAAACAGATTTCCAGTTGCTTTCCAAATCTGCTTACTCAGTTCAGGTTTCCTAACATTCTTAACTAGGGATCGTCTAGGAGACATCAAGAATGACACAACACAATCATCATGATTACCAGAAATTAAACATTCGTTACATTTTTTACAGACAGCATTAGAATTCGAATTAATTACAGTACGCTTATAGCTAATACTAGAATCAACATGATTCTTTTTTATCAAATCAAACTTATTGTTCCTAAGGTGGACTTCTACTTTCTTCTCATGAGCACTCTTAGCTGGCGCAGTCCTATCTTTCTTTGTATTGCGACTAGGCTTTGACCCGCTAGCTTTAGTGTCACTGTTTACTCCTATAGAAGCAATGATGGGAACATTATTTTGTTTCACTGCCATTTGTTTTTCCGATTTTGATGTGCTGGGTTCAGATGTTTTCAGTGGTACATCAAAGGTAACATGATTGTTCTTAGTCATTGAGGAAGATGCAATAAACCTATCTCGCTTGTTATCAATCTTAGGACATGTACCAATGACGTATTCTAAGAGTTCCTGAGATCGTTTAGTGAGGAAGCAGGCATCTACAAATGCACTATATAGTGGTTTCTCTATCCTATTTTCTTCTACGGTCTCACGAAGAATGTCAAGACTATCCTTAAGATGAGTGAGATAAACTTGATGAGCTAACCTATTGTTTCTAAGAGGAAGCGGGATAGTCACAGCATCAATTGCATATTTTCTACAAGCAAAAACCTTTGGAACAACATTTTCACTAGTGATGATTGGCATTTGCCCTTTCACCTGAGTCTTTAGATTCTCAATCTCATTTAGCAAAGAAGTTATCTTTTCATTGTGATTGTTACGTGTGACTTTAATCGAGTCATATAACTCTTTGTAATGCTGTTTTATTTTTGAATTTTCTGCTTGAAAACACTCATTTTCATATTGTAATTTATTGATGGTGTCTTGATAGTGAAAATTCTGAGAGTCTGAAGACAATGGTTTATGGGTGCCAATCACATCACTCTTATTTGATTTTAATTGGGCAATTTAGGCCCTCAATTTTTGAATCGTGTTAGTGTGAGCTTGAATTTTTTCATCTTGTTTGCTTAATTCAAAATATGCATTAAATTCAGGAGCATCCAAAGATGTCTTGGCATTTGAGATTTTAACTCTTTCTTCTAAATGTTGATATTTTAATTGCAAATTAAGATTATCAACCTCTAGTTTTGAAAAATGCCTGACCATGTTATCATGGTCATCATTTTGGATTTTCTCATGCAATTTTAAATTCTCCCTCTCAAGCTCAACAACACGATTCTGGGAAACATTCAATGCAATAGACAACTCATGAAATTGACAAGCAGTTAATGCAGAATCAGTAGCAGTATAAAACACATCCAGTGCAATAACTCTAGCAATCAAATTCTCATTGGTGATGAGAATGTTCTTTCTCTCAATATCACGACTCTTAAGTTCTATCGCATTTTGGGACACCTCGTTTTCCATATCTTTAAATACCTCTTTCATCTCTTTTACTTCAGTCTTAAGGGTTTTTTTGCATGCCCTCAAAATGTTCCTTGAGGAGTTTAAAGAATGGAATAACCTCAGTTAAGTACCACTCTTTTGTTAGTTCAAAACCCCTTTCCCCTTTAGTAATTCCCGTTGGCGTAGTTCTCTTCTTACATGTTTTATCAAAATCAACAAATAGTTGACAAAGAACATATATGCTAATTAGAGTTTTACATTTTGTGGGAAGAGTTAAAGGAACTAAGTGCCTGGGTGTATTGGGTGGGTACACCGTTGCAGCCGCTATTTTTCTAAGGGGTGGAGTTTTGGCTTTAAGTTCATCGGCCTTTCTCTTTTCTACGTCCAAAGACCAAAATATTTGTTCTGGCGTTAACTTAGTTTGAGGTGCAAAAATAGTCAATCGGTTCTCCTCATAGTAATCATGGGGTTTGATTATGACTCTATTTGCTATACATTTGGGATCCTTCATTTTTTCAGCCATTCTTTCTCTACTTATTACTTCTATCTCATTAGTCTCATCAAATGATGACACATCGGGAGGGACATAACCAGGCTTAAGCATTACATTTGCATCATATAAGGTAGGTTGGGCAACTTTAACACTCTTAAGTAAAGCTGATTTAGGTTCACCTACATCCTTTTAACTATTTTCATCACACAACCTTTTATGCTTTTGAATCATTTGAGCAGTTTGTCTGATCTGGTCTTGTGTGTACAACTTGTTTTCAATCTTGTTCTTTAGCGTTTTAAGTCTGGAAAAATCATTTAAGAGTTTTGTTTCTTTTTCTTTGAAATCATGTTTTAGTGTAATTACACTTTCTTGGATCTCCTGTTTTTGTTTAACAGTTTGATCAAGTGGTTTTCGTAAAGAATATAACTCCTTTTTCAATGTTTCTTCCCTTAAATTACGTTCTGTTATGAATGTACGCATTTGACCATCCATTTTCTGCACACGTTCAGTTAGCTCAAATTTTGCACGTTGTTCGTATATGGCCACCTGATCTTTATAGATGTTAAGTCTAGTGGTCAAGGTGTCATCAGGGATAAACACGGTGTTCTCATGCAATTCACAAGCATTATCTACAACAGAAGATGCACAACTTGGTACATCAGACACGTCGTTGTGATTCACATATTGTTCATATGGAATAACATTACTATTTCCCATATCAATAGTATCTGATTCAACAACATCTGTCTGTTGTACTTTGTTAGGAATCTTCTGTTCATCTACCATGTTATATGTGTCATAAAGCTTTAGTACCTCAGATATGATAGATGCATTGGAAGGACCAACTTGTTGTGGTGATGAGACTGCAGAAGACAGATTAGCCATGAAGATGGTTTGAGCAGTGGGTTCATCATCAACGTCTGAGTCAAAAGCATCACAGTCATTAGCTTGGAAGATGTTGGGATCATTTAGTGCCAAGTCCTGAACAGGTTGATCATCCACATCAGCATCAAACGTGTTCCCCTCATCACCAGCAAGAAACAATAACTCTTCTTCTTCCAAAGCTGCACCATTCTCTTGGGCTTGCATCAACAGCATCTTATCTTTGAAGTAGTCTGAGTTTTGTGGACGCTTTGGTTGAGTGCAGTTCCTTGCTATGTGTCCTAGTCCACCACAGTTGTAACACTTGGGTTGCCTTCCCTGTCCCTGATTAGCATTTCCAACTCTGTTCTGTATAATACCCCGAGCAACATTCCTTTGATTCACATTCTGCCTTCCCTGAACATTCTGAACCACAACCCTTCCATCTTCCACTGTTGCTTGATTACGTGGATTTGATGAAGTTCGAAGTTGGTTGTTGGTTTGAGGGAGTGTTGCTCTGAACTGTTGGACAAGTAAAGAAACTTGGTTTGAGAGATTATCAATCATCTTGTCAGTGTGAGAGTATCCTGAATCAGATGGGTGTTCACAGCAGATGGTGGGTGCAAAGATGATTGGACAAATGGTGTCTGATTCTGTGATGAAGAGGGATGGTGATAAACTTGATCATGTGAGGATTGATTGATCGGCTGAACATTTGAGATAAAAGCAAGTGGATCATTTGTTGTTGTTGGATTGATTTTTTCCCTCAGTTGACGATCACAGACAACATGCTTTTCATGTTGTTGTAAGTAAGCATACAACTGTTCATAATTGGTCTGTCTCAATCCTTTGTTGAGCTTTACGGCTGTGACAAATCTATCCCACTCGGGTGTCATGTTGTTCACAAACTTAGAATTGAGTTGGATGTTTGGCATTGTCATCCTGATGATTCTCATGTCATTCACAAGCTTGTGAAATCTCACATAATAGTCAGTGATGTTTTCACCAGGATTCATCTCGAAGTGCTCAAACTCATCATACAGCTGAGATTCACGATCTTCTTTGGTCAGTTCAGATCCAGCCAGAAGCATTTTAACATTGTCCCAAACAGCTTTGGCATCAGTGTTGAAGTTAATGAGCTTGTAAATGTCTTTGGGAAGTCCTTGAATCACAATGTTAGAAGCTCTAATTTCTGCATCATAACGCTTCTTCTCCTCCTCATTGAGATCGTTGTAATTACGTGGCCTGTCGATTCCAAGAGTGACAGTTCCATCCTCAACGGTAGTGACAACATCTCTAGTGGTGCCCATTTGAAAAGGTCCTTCATCAATGGATTTAAGAATATTAAATCCATTCTCTTTTCCTAAGCAATAAAGTCGTATTCTTTGTGCCCATGATTCATAATCCGTCCTATCTAGCATAGGAGGGCGGGTATCGGACCCTGCAGCTTGAATGTCATTGGAAGGAGTGCTTGCCATGATGTAAACTTGCACGGGATTTTACAATTCTATGATTTAAACCGAAAAATAGATTCTTTCGCGGGATTTTACAAAAATCAAGAATACACCGTGATTCTATTACTAAACGCAGAACACCAAAGCACAGTACACAAAACGCAGAATTCCAAACCACAGTAGCTCAAAACGCAGAGAACCAAAATGCAGAAGTCCCAAAATGCAGAAGTCCCAAAACGCAGTAGCTCAAAACGCAGGAGTCCAAAACGCAGAACTTCAAAACTCAAACCGCAAGACTTCCAAAATGCAAGAATGTCAAACCGCAGAACACCAAAACGCAACGGGTCAAAACGCAGAACCTTAGTACCAAAACGCAAGAACCAAAACGCAGTCACACGAGGCCAACCGCAACGGTCAAATCGCAGAACCTATGCTATATAGACTATTGTAGATTAGTAAGAAGCTATACACCGTGACGAGGCGCATCAACAACACTGTAGATTAGTAAGAAGCTATGCTATATAGACTATTGTATATAAGAGAGTACAAATTTCTAGCAAATTTAAGCACCAACTAGGATCGAATCTTGATGTTTTCACTCTTTTCTAGTCGAACTACAAAGATAACACAAAAAACACCAAGAATACACCACAAATCTGTGAACATGCAATCACTCGAACCTAACCTTGGCTCTTGATACCAATTGTAACATGTTCACAATCGTAACACACAAAATAGATTGAGATTCGGCCTAGTATTTTAGAGAGAGAGTGAGATGAGAAGTTGGGAACTTTAGTGAGAGAAAAATAACATGTATTAGCTTGAATAATGAGAAGTTCCAACCCTTCCCATGGGTGGGAAAGGGCTTATATAGTGACATACATAATGTCCCATTTAGGCTATGGAGCGGGCTATAATGGGTAAAGACCCGACCCGACTCCATGGTGAAACGATATCTATTCTAATAAGATTAAACCTATGAGCTACTTAATGCTAATCCATACTCGGGGTGACCGAGTCTTTCATGTGAATATTTATATTAATGTTATCGATAAACAGAAGACATGCCTAGAGCAACTATTTTTGGTATTTTTTGTGTTTTTATGGTTTTTTATAGGTTTTATATTTTTATATTTTCTTTTTGGTTTAACATATATACAAGGATATATGAAGCAAATCCATTACTCCTCATTCTCTTCCTAAAGACGCTTGAGGGTATCTGGCGTCAAACTCTTCATGCCAAGTCGCGGGTGAATAAATTGGAACCGTTCTCTCGGGAGTGCCTTAGTGAAGATATCAGCCAACTGAAACTCAGTCCTCACGAAGTAAAGTTCAACAACCCATTTCTCAACCTGTTCCCTTATAAAGTGATGCCATATATCGATGTGCTTTGATCGGGAGTGTTGGACATTGTTGCAGCAAAGAGCTATAGCACTTTTGTTATCACAATACAGAGGGATCTTGTTGTATGCAAAGCCATAGTCCGATAGTTGAGATCTCATCCATAGGATTTGAGCATAGCACGCAGACATGGAAATGTATTCAGCCTCTGTGGAAGATATAGATGTACTCATTTGCCTCTTAGATGACCAGCTTACTAACTTTTCTCCCAGAAACTGAGCACCTACCGACGTACTTCGATGAGTATCTTGACACCCCGCATGGTCTGCATCTGCATAGGCCGTGAGTGCCATGGCGGTGTCCTTAGGATACTAGAGACCCATGTGAATAGTCCCTTGAAGGTATCAAAAGACCCGCTTTACCGCTTCCAGATGCCTTTTAGTGGGCTTAGACTGGTACCGAGCGCACATGCATACTGCGAACAAGAGATTTGGCCTACTAGCGGTGAGATACATTAGGGATCCAATCATGCTTCGAAACTTGGTTTGATCAACAGGGATCCCAGAGAGGTCTTCATCCAACTTTGATCTCTCAACCATAGGAGTGTCAACAGGATCACTTGAATCAAATCCAAATTTCTTCAATATTTCATTTGCATATTTGGATTGATTAATGAAGATGCCTCTGGGACTTTGAGAGATTTGTAAACCTAAGAAGAACGACATTTGTCCCATCATATACATTTGGAACTTAGAACTCATCTCGTTAGAAAACCGATCACATTCCATAGGATCAGAGGAGGCAAAAATAATGTCATCTACGTAGATCTGAACGTGAAGTAGATGTTTGCCCGTTTTCCTTGTGAATAGTGTAGGATCAACAACACCTTTGGAGAATATGTTTGCCAGAAGAAACTTAGACAAAGTGTCATACCAGGCCCTAGGTGCCTGCTTTAGGCCATAGAGGGCCTTCTTCAAGCGATAGACGTGAGTAGGGCGATCAGGGTCCATAAATCCTTCAGATTGACTGACATAGACGACCTCTTTCAAATCACCATTTAAGAATGCTGTCTTTACATCCATTTGGTAGACTGTCATATTCTGACTGACAGCATTAGCGAGAAAGATTTTGATGGCTTCAATTCGAGCAACCGGTGCAAATGATTCTTCAATGTCTATGCCCTCTTCTTGACGATACCCCTTTGCAACAAGCCGTGCCTTATTTTTCAGAACATCACCATGCTCATCGAGTTTCACTTTGAAGATCCACTTTAGAGCGATAATCATTGCACAATCTGGAGGTGGTACTAATTCCCATACTTCAAGTTGATCAAATTCATGAATTTCTTCTTCTTGCATTGCATTAAACCAACTGTCTTTGGACATAGCATCTTTGAAGTTGGTGCGTGCGTGCGTGCGTATGCTCTAATTTATACCCACGGTATGTCGTTGTGGTTTTAGCAGTATTCAAGTTTTAAATTTATATTTAGCCGACTTATCAATAACACACACACTTTAACGAGCAGTGTACCCAGTCAGTATGAATATAATGGTAAGTAGAGTGTCGATCACTAAGAGTGTAACGTATTATCTAGTTATCCTAATCAGTATTTTAATATCTTAAGTTAGCTATACAACCTAATCTAACGCAAGGGGGTTCAGCCTGAGAGACTGGCACGGTTTGGTTATGATTAAAGGTAAACTAAACTAATAGGCACGAATCAGCGAATAGCACACACGTACACAGATAAATACTCGAGACAATAAGAAGACCTGTCCTGATAGTTAAGTAGCTTGTCACTTGTTTTATTGCTAGTTTTATATGAAGTGTATAGTTCGATGCAACGCACCGAGATTAAGTCCTTTCTCGTTGGTTCTAATCTTATCGGCGAGTAAACCTTTAATGATTACTTATGACTATCCTATTTATCTTTCTTCCTACTTTTCTACAGACGATAGAATGCATAGGCGATCTAATAAACAGGCGAGGGCAGAGGCATGGCGACCCGATCAACGCTCAGCTAGACACAGAGGTTATCAATTCACTAATAAAAGTCACCAAAGACATCAACATATAAACTTTAATTAATGGGAAAGCAGTTTTAAGGGAGTGCAACCTTTCTGTTGTCACATTACACAAGCCACCAATCCTGATGAATTAAAGTTTACTAATACAATAAAACAAAACTACTTAATGAATTAAATACATGCAGGACCTTCTTACAGCTCTTGTATCTTCGTTCAAGGTGTGTCTTGTGCTGCTACTTCGACTGAATTCGTCCTAGGGTTTCTGTCTTCTCGTACTTAGCTAAATGTCGAACCTTTAAATTCGTCTGGTCTTGGGTATTTATAGTTTCTGTCTGAGGGTAAGATGCGGCGCATCTAATAAGTAGATGCGGCGCATTGACTTAACTTCGCGTGGGGTCCAAGATTAATATATTCAGGAATATTCGTACACCGCCAGAAGATGCGGCGCATGTCCTTGCTGTCTTGGATCGTATCTTGTGAAATCTTGATAGTGATGCGCCGTATGTAATAAGTAAGATGCGGCGTATCTGGAGCAGAATGTCTTGATCTTGTACATTTCAGTAGACTCTTAACTTCTTGCTTGTTTTGCTCCATAATTAGTCCAAAATCGCCAAGTTTCACATAATACTTGTTTTTAACTGAGAATTACAAAAGTAAACATTAACGTATCGATTCTCACAGATAATATAATAAAACAAGTCAAATAAATAGGATAAATGACGGTAATAAAATGTACTTATTTGAGTTCATCAGAAGTCTTTGGATTCGACTTTGGATAGTACGGAATTAAAGAAGCACCACAAGGCATCGGTGGCAAGTTACTTTCGTGTGGACACCGGATGAGAAGGATTTCTAATAATGTTGTTAATCGGATGATCATTAGTCCATTTTCTGAGATGTTCATGTGGTTGATGGTAGGGAACTGATGTAGCCATGTTAGGATCCCCTGAAGAGGATGTCACAGTAGGAGATTCAGGGGCAAATATATTCTCGAATGGAACATCATCAGCAAGAGCAAAAGGATTCACTTCAAAAGAATTGTCAACTGCAGAGCCTTGCTGTACCGAAGGAGATTGAATATTTGATGATGATGGTGAGTGACTGGCAGATGGTGCATCTTGACTAATTGAGACAGATACAGATGGACCATCTAAGTTGTGTGAAATTGGAGCATCAGCAACTGGAGGTAAAGGTGGGGCGTCAGATGTAGTATCAACAGTTGGTGGCTCAAAGTATTCATCAAACATCGGATCAAACAAATTCTTCAACTCATCACTCGTGGGGGGTACATAAGGAACTGCAGGAGTGGAATGCTGTACAAGACCTGAACTAATTGGACCAGGAGACAAAAAATTAGGTGCGGGTCCAGAACTTGTGTGTCCAGGAGCCGTTTGCTCAGTCAGCTCATCGAATGTCACGTGAATGGTTTTCATAATTTGTCGGGTTCGTTTGTTGTAGATTCGGTATCCCTTGCGATCTGGTGCATATCCAATGAAGAATCCAATGTCTGCTTTAGCCTTTAGTCTTCCCAGATCCTGACTGTCATTTTTTGGGTAGCATAGAGCACCGAACACTCGTAGAAAAGAAAGATCTGGTTCTTGCCATGTATCAGCTCATAAGGAGTTTTGTTGTGAAGAGTATGTATCAAGGATCAGTTTTGGGTGTAACAAGCTGTGGCAATTGCTTCTGCCCAAAGAAACATCGGTGCCTTGGAAAATATCAGCATGGTTCGTGCAGCTTCCACAAGAGTACGATTTCGTCTTTCAACAACGCCGTTCTGCTGAGGAGTGCGTGGAACACTTTTCTGGTGAGTTATGCCAATACTTTCATAAAATTGAATGAGTTGTTTTTTAACAAACTTAGTTCCATTGTCTGTCCGGATGATTCTGACGGTTTTGTTGAGTCTTACTTGTAGCTATTTGATAAGTTTGTTAATAACCTCTAGAGTCTCGTCCCTGGTTCTCAAAAACTTCACCCATGTAAACCGTGAGTAGTCGTCCACCACCACAAGAACATATTTCTTCCCATTTATACTCTGCACTCTCATTGGTCCGCATAGATCCATGTGAAGGGTGTGAAGAACTTCCATGATGGTGTTGACAGTTTTGTGTTTGTGAGTATGCTTCTTGCTTTTGCCCAGTTGACAAGCGGAACAAAGATGATCTTTTTCAAACTTCAATCTGGGCATACCTCGAACAAGATCCTTGCGAGTAAGTTCATTTATGGTGCCGAAGTTTAAGTTATTTAAACGACGGTGCCAAAGCCATGATTTGTTCTTTGAGGCCTTTGACAACAAGCAAATAGGAGAGGACCGCATCATGTCTTCAATAAAGATGGTGTATAGATTAGTGCCACGACTGCCTTTAAGGAGATCAATACCATCCAATTCTCTGAAAAAACATGTGTGTTTTCTGAAAGCAACTTCAAGATCGGAATCACAAAATTGACCAACAGAGAACAAATTGTGCCCAAGTCCTTCCACGTAGTATACCCTAGAAATTACACTGTCACCAAACACATAATCTCCATAACCCATAATCGCCCCAAAGTGGTCGTTCCCGAATCTAACTGTCCCGATAAACTTATTCACAAAATTCTTGAGCCGTGAGCGATCCTCGGTCATATGTTTTGAGCAGCCTGAGTCCAAATACCAAAGGACGATTTGTACGACCTGCATTTGAAAACAGAAAACGATGGATAGCTGAAAAAAGTGGATCCCCACGTGCAACTGGGGTCCGTTTGGTTAGCACAAACAAACTCTGGAGCAACATGATTCATAGATGCCATGGTATTCACAGTGGAAACTTCACTAGTAACAACAATTGACCTAGTTACAGGGCATTGTGTCTCTAAAGGGAAAATTCGACCAGTTGGCTTTCATTCCTTAACAGTCACCACTTTATGATTAGTCATTTTAGTTAAGGGGCACTGATCTCCTAAAGTGAATTTTCTTCCAGTGGGTCTCCATTGATAACCAACATTAGTAAACATTTTTCCTGTTGCTTTCCAAATTTGCTTACTCAGTTTAGATTTCCTAACATTCTTAACTGGGGATCATTGAGAAGACATCAAGAATGACACAACACATTCATCATGATTACCAAAAATTAAGCATTCATTACATGTCTTACAAATAGCATTAGAATTTGAATTAATTACAGTACGCTTATAGCTAATACTAGAGTCAACACGATTCCTTTTGATCAAATCAAGTTTATTGTTCCTAAGACGGTCTTCTACTTTCTCCTAATGAGCACTCTTAGCTGGCGTAGTCCTATCTTCTTTGTATTGCGACTAGGCTTTGACCTGCTAACTTTAGTGTCGCTTTTTACTCCTGTAGAAGTGATGATGGGAACATTAGTTTGTTTCACTGCCATTTGTTTTTCTGGTTTTGATGTGCTGGGTTCAGATGTCGTTAATGGTACATCAAAGGTAACATGCTTGTTCTTAGTCATTGAGGATGATGCAATAAACCTATCTCGCTTGTTATCAATCTTAGGACATGTGCCAATGACGTATTCTAAGAGTTCCTGAGATCGTTTAGTGAGAAAGCAGGCATCTACAACTGCACTATCAAGTGGTTTATCTATCATATCCTCTTCTACGATCTCACAAAGGGTATCTAGGCTTTCCTTAAGGCGAGTGAGATATACTTGATGAGCAGACCTATTGTTCCTAAGGGGAAGCGGAATAGGCACAACATCAATTGCATACTTACTACAAGCAGAAACCTTTGGAACAACATTATCACTGGTGATGACTGGCAGTTTCCCTTTCACCTGAGCCTTTAGATTCTCAATCTCATTAAGCAAAGAAGTTATTTTTTCATTGGTTTTATCACGTGTGATTTTAATCGAATCATATAACTTTTTGTAATGCTGTTTGACTTTTGAATTTTCAGCTTGAAAACAATCATTTTCATGTTGTAATTTATTGATGGTGTCTTGATAGTGAAAATTCTGAGAATCTAAAGACGATGGTTTATGGGTGCCAGTCACATCACTTTTGTTCGATTTTAATTGGGCAATTTGGGCCCTCAATTTTTGAATCGTGTTAGTATGAGCTTGAATTTTTTCATCTCGTTTGCTTAATTCAAAATATGCATCAAATTCAGGAGCATCCAAAGATGTCTTAGCATTTGAGATTTTAATTCTTTCTTCTAAATGTTGATATTTTAATTGCAAATTAAGATTATCAACCTCTAGTTTTGAAAAATGCCTGACCATGTTATCATGGTCATCGTTTTGGATTTTCTCATGCAATTTTAAATTCTCCCCCTCAAGCTCAACAACACGATTCTGGGTAACATTCAATGCAATAGACAACTCATGAAATTGACAAGCAGTTAATGCAGAATCAGTAGCAGTATAAAATACATCCTGTGCAATACATCTAGCAATCAAATTCTCATTGGTGATAAGATTATTCTTTCTTTCAATCTCACAGCATTTAAGATCAATAGCATTTTGTTTCCCTATGTTTTCCATATCTTTAAACACTTCTTTCATTTCTTTTAATTCAGTTTCAAGGGTTTTTTGCATGCCCTCGAAATGCTCTTTGAGAAGTTTAAAAAATGGAATAACCTCAGTTAAGTAGCACCGTTTCGTCTGTTCAAAGCCCCTTTCCCCTTCAGTAATTCCCGTTGGCATAATTCTCTTCTTACATGTTTTATCGAAATCAGCAAATAGTTGACAAAGAACATATATGCTAATTAGAGTTTTACATTTTGTGGGAAGAGTTAAAGGAACTAAGTGCATGGGTGTATTGGGTGGGTACACCGTTGCTGCAGCTATCTTTCTAAAGGGTGGAGTTTTGGCTTGAAGTTCTTCGGCTTTCCTTTTTTTCTAAGTCTAAGGACCAAAATATTTGTTCTGGAGTCAACTTAGTTTGAGGTACAAAAATAGCCAATCGGTTCTCCTCAGAGTAATCATGGGGTTTGATTATGACTCGATTTGCTATACATTTGGGATCCTTAATTTTTTCAGCCAATCTTTTTCTATTTATTACTTCTATCTCATTACTCTCTTTAAATGATGATACATCAGAAGGGGTATGACCAGGCTTAAGCATTACATTTGCATCATATAATGCAGGTTGAGCAACTTTAGCACTCCTAAGAAAAACTGATTTAGGCTCACCTACATCCTTTACACTATTTTCATCACACAACTTTTTATGCTTTTGAATCATTTGTGCAGTTTGTCTGGTCTGGTCTTGTGTGTACAACTTGTTTTCAATCTTATTCTTTAACGTTTTAAGTCTGGAAAAATTATTTAAGAGTTTTGTTTCTTTTTCTTTGAAATCATGTTTTAGTTTAATTACACTTTCTTGGATCTCCTATTTTTGTTTAACAGTTTGATCAAGTTGTTTTCGTAAAGAATATAACTCCTTTTTCAATGTTTCTTCCCTTAAATTACGTTCTGTTATGAATGTACGCATTTGACCATCCATTTTCTGCTCATGTTCAGTTAGCTCAAATTTTGCACGTTGTTCGTATATGGCCACCTGATCTTTATAGATGTTAAGTCTAGTGGTCAAAGTGTCATCAGGGATAAACACGGTGTTCTCATGCAACTCACAAGTATTATCGACAACAGAAGATGCACTACTTGGTACAACAGACACGTCGTTGTGATTCACATATTGTTCATATGGGATAACATTACTATTTCCCATATCAGCAGTATCTGATTCAAAAAAATCTGTCTATTGTACTTTGTTGGGAATCTTCTGTTCATCGACCATATTATACATGTCATACAGCTTTAGTACCTCAGATATGACAGATGCGTTGGAAGGACCAGATTGCTGTGGTGATGAGCCTGCAGAAGACAGATTAGCCATGAAGATGGTTTGAGCAGTGGGTTCATCATCAACGTCTGAGTCAAAAGCATCACAATCATCAGCTTGGAAGATGTTGGGATCATTTAGTGCCAAGTCCTGAACTGGTTGATCATCCACATCAGCATCAAACGTGTTCCCCTCATCACTAGCAAGAAACAATAACTCCTCTTCGTCCAAAGCTGCTCCATTCTCTTGAGCTTGCATCAACAGCATCTTATCTTTGAAGTAGTCAGAATTCTGTGGACGCTTTGGTTGAGTGCAGTTCCTTGCTATGTGTCCTAGTCCACTACAGTGGTAACATTTAATTTGCCTTCCCTGTCCCTGATTAGCATTCCCAACTCTGTTCTGTATGTTACCCCGACCAATGTTCCTTTGATTCACATTCTGCCTTCCCTGAACATTCTGAACCACAACCCTTCCATCTTCCACTGTTGCTTGATTACGTGGATTTGATGAAGTTCGAAGTTGGTTGTTGGTTTGAGGGAGTGTTGCTCTGAACTGTTGGACAAGTAAAGAAACTTGGTTGGAGAGATTATCAATCATCTTGTCAGTATGAGAGTATCCTGAGTCCAGTTGGGTGTTCACAGCAGATGGTGGGTGCAAAGATGATTGGACAAATGATGTCTGATTCTGTGATAAACTTGATCAAGTGAGGATTGCTTGAACGGCTGAACATTTGAGACAAATGCAAGTGGATCATTAGTTGTTGTTGGATTGAATCTTTCCCTTAATTGACGATCATAGACAGCATGCTTTTCATGTTGTTGTAAGTAAGCATACAGCTGTTCATAATTAGTCTCTCTCAATCCTTTGTTGAGCTTCACGGCTGTTGTTGGGAATTAAATATTCTGAAGTTAGAGTATCTAAGATAAAGGTACTGCTAGTTCAAAGTCAAGGTACTGCTAGAGCAAGAAAGGTACTGCTAGACCAAGATCAAGGAAGGTACTGCTAGTACAAGTTCAAAGGTACGGTTAGTGCAAAATGGTACTGCTGGTCAGTGAGTCATCCTGCTGCTGAGTGGATAAGATTGAAAAGATATTTATTGTATTTTGGTCAACAATATACGGTAGATAATATCTTTCCCCATGTGCTTAGTTAACAAGTTGTGTACATAGATACATGTTGTATCTTATGTACTGACACTCAAGATAAGTTAACCAAGTAAGTCGGCTAAAGACTTTAAGCAATATTGTAAAAGATCTCTTGGACTATAAAAGAGATCTTAGTCAAGTGATATTATGTGTAGTAGTTGTCAAGTGTCCATGCATATGTGTTATTGTAAGAACATATAACTGTTAGATAAGAACAAACACAAATATATCACAAGTTAGAAAAACTTAAGATTCAAGGTTGTAACCCTTGTGATATTTCAAGATCACCCGTATTATTATCATTAATAATATTGAATTGTTTGGTGATAATCTTCATGTGTTCATTGCTAACTAACAAACATAACAATTCCATTTCCATAACATACACAACCTTCTAAGTTTGGTTGAGTGAATTCCGCGCACTTAATCATTTTAACACAACATATCATACACACAAAGTCACAAGGTTTAACCACCTTAACCGTGTGTCAAGGATCCTAGCAGCTGTGACAAATCTATCCCACTCGGGTGACGTGTTGTTCACAAACTTAGAATTGAGCTGGATATTTGGCATTGTCATCCTGATGATCCTCATGTCATTCACAAGCTTGTGAAATCTCACATAATAGTCAGTGATGTTTTCACCAGGATTCATCTTGAAGTGCTCAAACTCATCATACAACTGAGATTTACGATCTTCTTTGGTTAGTTCAGATCCAACCAGAAGCATTTTAACATTGTCCCAAACAACTTTGGCTTCAGTGTTGAAGTTGATAAGCTTGTAAACGTCTTTGGGAAGTCCTTGAATCACAATGTTAGAAGCTCTAATGTCTGCATCATAACGCTTCTTCTCCTCCTCATTAAGATCGTTGTAATTACGTGGCCTGTCGATTCCAAGAGTGATAGTTCCATCCTCAACGGTAGTGACAACATCTCTAGTGGTGCCCATTTGAAAAGGTCCTTCATCAATGGATTTAAGAATGTTAACACCATTCTCTTTTCCCAAGCAATAAAGTCGTATTCTTTGTGCCCATGATTCATAATCCGTCCTATCAAGCATAGGAGGGCGGGTATCGGACCCGGCAGCTTGAATGTCATCAGAAGAAGTGCTTGCCATGATGTAAACTTGCACGGGATTTTACAATTCTATGATTTAAACCGAGAAATAGATTCTTTCGCGGGATTTTACAAAAATCAAGAATAAACCGTGAAATGATAATGATTACTTGAATGTGTTATGATTAAAGATTGGATCGATGTAATATGATTAGTGGTTGTGTGTTGAAGTTGATGATTGATTGTTATACTTTGTGGAATGTTGTTTGATTTGGTTGAAATGTTTAGTTAGTCTTAAGTGGTCTTCAAAATGGTAAACCGCAGAGTCCAAACCTCAACATCAAACCGCAATGCAGAAGTTCAAAACGCAGACCACCAAAACGCAGAAGTCCAAGACGCAGTAGCTCAAAACGCAGTACAACTTGATCAAAACGCATTGTCAAAACTCAACAGTCAAAACGCAATAGCATCAAAACGCAGTTTATCACAAAACACAGAAGACCAAAACGCAATCACAAGGAGACAAACCCCAGTAACTCAAAACTCAGGCTTGACAAACCGCAGAAACAGAAAATCACAGAAGCAGTAAATCGCAAAAACCACAAAATGACAAAACGCAAAGGACAAAATGTCACTTTCAACTGCGTTTTGTCTTTTTCCCGTTTTAGCTAAAAACCAAACCGCAACTTGTTTTCTTGCCAAACCGCAACCACTAGTTTCCCAAACTGTCTCAAACCGCAACTAAGAATGTAAGTTCGAGACTCAAACTGCAGTCAAGAAAAGTCATCAATATAACAACTAACACCACTAAATAAGCCGTATAGTGCCAAGGAACTATGCAACAAACTATTATGAACACGAAAGTACAAACTTCTAACAAATCTAAGCACCAACAAGGATCAAATCTCGGTGTTTTCTCTCTTTTCTAGTCGAACCAAAAAAACAAGAAGAGAACACCAAAAATGAACCACAAATCCGAGACACGCAATCACACTAACCAACCATGGCTCTTGATACCAATTGTAAGTAATCAAAACAGATAACACACCCAAGGATTGATGTTTGGGTCGTATGTTTTAGAGAGAGAGAGAGAGAAGAATGGGAACTTTAGTGAGAGAAAGTGTAAGTAATATTAGATTGCAAATGAAGTTCCAACCTTTCCCATGGGTGGGAAGGGCTATTTATACAAGACACAAAAATGCCTCTAGTAGGCTATGAACCGGGCTGACAGTGGGTAAAGACCCGACCCGACTCCATTGTGAAATGATATCTAACATAATATGATTAAACCTAGAAGCTACTTAATGCTAATCCATACTCGGGGTGACCGAGTCTTTCATGTGAATATTTATATTCCTAACAGTTTGGTTCGGTTAATTTTTTGTAAAAGTTGTGATTTATTTTCAGGTGTTCATTTCTCCCGAGAAACTATCTGATTGGGTGCAAAATATAGCTCGAGGGATCGGTTTTGTTATTGTTAAAAAAAGAACCAAATCAGAGAAGGGGTATTTGTACGAAATCAATTATGGGTGTTCAAAGGGTGGGAAGTATGAACGTGAAGGTTTAGAAGATGAAATTCAACGGCAAACCAGTACCTCTAAAACCGATTGTCCATTCAAATTAGTGGCGAAATATTCTAAAACACAAGATTTTTGGATGTTGAGGGTGAAGTGTGATAGGCATAATCATGATTTTGCAGAGTCGTTGCATGGTTTCCCATATGCAATGCGATTAAAGGATGATGAGTTCAGTTTGGTGAAACAATTGACAGAGTATCACGTACCACCACGTCATATACTTTCGTCAATAAAGGAGCGTAATCCGAATAACGTGTCTAGTGTTAGTACTATATATAACGCACAAAATAAGATCCGTGGAGCCATAATAGGTGAAGGAACTGGCCCCCTTGTGATTGCCCGTGTGGGTGATGACGCCTGTGCTCACTTCATTTATGTGACGCTAGACGAAAATTCACCACTTTCGGATACTCACCCACAATGGGGGACGTACAGAGTTGGCAATGCATCCGAATGGGCAACTTTATATTCCGATCGACAACACATGTATACTGAGAATAGACGAAGACAAACATAGTAAATGATTACTGATTTATGTTGTAAATAATTATACAGACAAAACATTGTAAATGATTACAGATTTATGTTGTAAATAATTATACCGACAAAACATAGTGAACGATTACTGATTTATGTTGTAAATAACTGTTTGTATTAATTAAATTAATAATAACATCACTGATTTATGTTGTAAATTATTATACAAATTCTTTGGCCAGATGGAATGAAAAAATCCTTTCTTGTGTCGCTGTCGGAGAGGATTGATTATAGAAAGGACATCCCGTACAGACGCTACTTATGGTCAACCGTATTATGCATGTCCTTTTTTAGTGGTAAATAATCATACGTTTGCTTAGTTATGTAAATAATTTGTTTGTTAAGAATACATTTCTTATAATTTTCTTAACATGTAACAACCAGGAACGGAAGACTATGGGTGTGGATACTTTATGTGGAAGGATGATTTTCAAAACAAACACTTTAGTCAAGCCTCTTATTCAATGCAGTGCTCAAAATGCGTAGCTAAAGATAATAAGATTGACAAGCTTGAAACAAGAAACAAGATGTTATTGTCTCAAAACAAGGTGTTGATGACAAGAATAAAGACGCTGGAGGCATCACTGAAATTGGCAAGGAATCCTGAGGATCACGCATGTCAGTCGGGTGCAATGCTCCATGAGCTTTTAGATGAGATAAGTAATCTTCATGTGTAGTAGGTGTTGTTGTTTTTAAATAATGTTTTAATGTTATTGTTTAATTGAATAATAACAGTTGTTTTTGTAGTTGTTTAATGTGTTAATATTTAACGTGTTATTGTTGTTGTTTTTTAATTAAATAGAAACACATTAGATGAATACAAATAATATAACATAAAAAACACAACAAATAAACACTACAAAAAACATTACAAAAAAAAAAAAATAAAAAAAAAAAAAAAAAAAAAAAAAGGTACAAAAGTACACCCTCCCTAGTAGGGAGGGTTTGCTTTGTATTTGTAGGGAGGGTGGGGATAACCTTGCCCACTTTTTGTTTCGCGTACGACGATCTTTTTCACTTTATATACTTATTACCCATGATAGATATGTAAAGTGTTATTTGTACTGTAATAAAAAAACAGAAATGTTGTTCAAATAAAAAAAATGTACAATTGTGTAAAAAATGAATAAACCTGGTCCGGAAACATAATAGATTTTAGCGAAACAAAAGGACACTATGCAAAACTAGCAAAAGGTAAAGTAACACGCATACAAATTTCATTGACTAAACTAGTGAAAAATTATCATATGTACTCGTGGCGCACACAGCCCGCCACTCCTACGTGGAACCAAAATTGGCGCTGCCAGTTGAGTGCCACCATACCAGTGGTGACTTTCGTGAATGAAATAGCTAGTGGACTGGCATGCGCAAATGGAGAAAAGCCCAAAATAATTAGCTATTAGGCTATCCAAACATCAGTATTTTTTAAATCCAATTATTTTTTAAACTAAAATTAAACCAATTTTTTTTATAATATCCTTATATACTTTCATTTTTACACACATCAATATCACTTCCATCTACACACAAACTATAATAAAAAAAAAGTCTCAAAACCAAATTAAAATGACATGTTTATTAATTCTCTTTTTGGTATGTCTTCATCGCAACAATCGTCTTCCTTAAACCCTCCAACATCTTGGTCACAAAACTCGATATCTTCCTCACAATTTCCTCCGTTTGGTACACATCATAATTTGCACACATCCACACCGGAACAACTTTATCAATAACAACTTGCGTTCCACCAATACCAACAACTCAACAACCAATTTCAAAATCTTCAAAGTAATCCACCACCACTATTCTCGCAACAAACACAACCACCATCACAACAAACACAACCACCGTCACAAGAACCACAATTGACCTGTGAACAAAAGGCAAAACGGAGATGAAAACGAACCACGATTGAGATGTTGATTTATGGCAAAAGTTTATGAGATGTTGATTATATTTAACAGCAGTTTTAACATTTTATATCTACATATACAATTGTCCTTATGGAACATAAATCATCGGCTACTCGCTTGAGGGACACATTGCATGTCATTAGGCCCAAAATTTTAACGAAAATTTAAATTTAGTTTTATTTTAGATAGGTTTTAAAAATATGGATCAAAAGATATAAGATAACATTTCCATTTATATGTTTACTCGTATATTCGTATGGAATCCACATCATCAATGGTGAATTATGCTATTAGGTAGTGAGTAAATGTGCCTCCATGAAATTAAATGAGTCACGATCTATTAGAAAGGGAATAAAAATAAAAAGTTTGCAAAGCCATTCAGCTAGTGCAACGTGTCCCCCACCCAATCCCTCTTTTTTTTCTTATTAAATTCGGTTATGGGGCATTTTTGTCATTTTAACATGTGTTAGTGCAAACAGTCTCGCTGGGGAGATTGTTAGTGCAAGCAGTCTCGTTTGTTTTGATTGATGACAAACATGTAACTTGATACATAACTTAAAATGTACAAGTTACTTGTATTCTTATTTTGTCTCAACATACATTCAACACCTCTTGAGTCCTCGTATGATACAACACAGGTTCATACATGTTTGCTATGTGTCATTATGATCAAACCCTTAACAAACCATTTAGGATGTTTAAAATATGGCTAGGTCATTAAGTATTTTAAAAAGACTAACCATTCTACTTAGAACCTCATTTCATATTTTGCATATACAAGTATTTTTACTTGTACATCATGTTTCCTAAGTTTAGTAGGATAAGTACACTTTAGGTGTCAAACTAACATGATACATCTTGGTAAACACATATTAGTTAAGCTAGTATATACATGCTACATGATCACTAGGATACATGTTACATACATATATACATTTACATGTTTATGTTTATTTCTTAAATTAGAAATATTTAACATGACATCATGGCATGCATCACTTACATATCTTGGAAGATTTGTAATATATTTTGTATAGATCTTCAAGCTACTAAGTTGACTTTGAAAGATCTTGACATGACTTGGCTTGATATGGAAAGATATGGAAAGATTCATGAAATCCTTAGCTGTCAAGCACTGGCGGATCCAAACCCATACAAGGGCGGATCCAAATTTAGGGATCCGCCAAATCCGCCAATTGTTGAAACACACATGGTTTTAACCACTTAGAATACACATTCCCTCTACCCTTTGCATACATTTAGATCAATAGAAAACCATGTAGAAACACACATTAATCATCCATTTCATAATGATCATAATGTTACTAACTTTCATTATGTTGTAAGCATACTCTCAATATGATCCTGTGAAGCAAACTCAAGATCATGAGTCATCATCCATCTCAAGTATAGCATACTTCCTGATCCTCCAAGATGGTTAGAAGATCTTGAAGTCATTATCCACCATAGCATTCCAACATATGAAGATTCAAGGGCACTTGACATCCTCAATGATTGAAGACTTCTTATTCAAGAAGTTCATGTAGATTACACATGCATATATGAAGATCTATTACATCAAGTTTAGGGAGCTTGTGATCTTCATACATTGAAGGCTTCCGATCAATGGAAGTTCATATAGATTAGTCATTTATATCCATTGAACATTTATGTCATGGATCATTGTTGTAACCATTATTGCATCATAACCTATTCATACTAGATTAGGTGGTTTATGTGTTTGTGCCATAAAACACAAGGTTTCTATGTTGGGCCATAAAACATAGCGGGAGTGGTTGTACTCTTGTAAAGAACTCGACATCTAGCTTAGTGTCGAAAATTGTATAAGCGACGACGGGAGTGGTTGTACCCTTGTAAAGAACCAACGGGAGTGGTTGTACCCTTGTAAAGAACCCGGTGTTTAGCTTAGTACCGGAAAAAGTGTAAGCGACGATTGTAAGGTTTTCTCCGCCGAGAAGGGAGCTTGTTGATCTAGTGAAGTAACTCTCGAGTTGGGTACTCGGGGAGTGGAGTAGGGCGGAGAGGAGCTCCGTGACCGAACCACTATAAATCATCGTGTTCGGTTTGCGCTTTCTTTTACTTACCACTTTACTTTTATGTTTGCTTTATATGTTTGTTTGTGTTGTGATACTTGTTTGACAACTTGCTTAAGGATATGCTAGTCATAAACTACACGTAACATCTTTCATATTACAACAAGCTTAATCGTACATTTGATACAACAAGTTTTAAGTTTTCAAAACGGGAACGTATTCACCCCCTCTACGTTTTTACAATTGGTATCAGAGCCTCGTGGCTCTTATTTTCAAAACAAATGGTTTTTAAAATAGAGTACGATCCATGTATCAAATTACCTTTGAAGCAGAATATAATATGAAAAATGTTTCGCTAAGTATACTTAGAAATTTTGTTGTTAAATATTACTTTGTATACAAGCTTGAAGATGTCTTTGGAAAATCAAAAGAAAAGATTTCTTAAAATGATTAAGTGTCAAATTGTGTGCGTAAAGCTAATTTACGAAAAACACGGGTTTTAAAGGGGCGTTTGGGATAACTATTAATTTAGTTGAAAAATCACCTCCGTAATGTTTAGATAAGTCACATAAGTAGAAATGTTGCTAAATATGTGTAATATATGTTTAATATTAAGTCTAGTAAGTCCTACATGTTTTCTCTATGTCTAAATACGAGTTTAGGAGAATTTGTCACAGACACCCACGGATCCCTTTGTTACAAAGGGCGGAACCCTCAAAAAGGATCCGCCAAATCTGTCGGTATTATATGCAGTTTTTGTCCAACTTAAAAAATTCATAACTAATTAACTGTAAGTCCGTAGGAGTCGCGCCACCTATCATTTTGAAGGAAATTAAGTCTAATTTCATTTAAAAATAATCTCATGTCCTTAATCTAAATTGAAGTAGGTAAAACAAATCAAATACTACAACCTATTCAAAATATTAAGTTTCATTTTGACACAGTAACTTAAACTTTTACGTTGGGTAATGTAAGTTGGTATTCTTTGATCATTGATATGATTTCTTTTGAAACTAAATAATTTGGTAATATAAAGGAAACAAATCAAGCTTGGCATACATCGTCATATTTAAACGCAAAGTGACGAAAAGTATCTTTTCATTTATGCTATGCTATGTGACTATCTGTTCTAAGTTATTTGCATACATGTGATTTGCCTGTTGGTAATTGTGATTACATTTGTTGATAGGTAATACATAAATGTTTTGCCATGACAATTATTTGCTTGTTTATCAATTGCTTGTTTGATGCACAATAGGACTTTTGCTAGATCTTGTGCACTAAGTTGATAAACTGTGTTTGTTTCACTTATAGACTTAGATATTTTTTTTTGCATATGTTATGTGAAAACTTTGCATAACTTACTTAGAAATGTGAACTGAGTGAAACTAGTTTAGTGTTTTAAAATGTATTGTCTTGCACAAACCTTCACTTAATTTCAAGTATTAAAATGTGCAAACATGTAGTATCTGTGAAAGAGTGTTTGGTATAAGAAAATTTCAAACAATGATGTGATAACTTGTTGTGTTATTAGGATATTATGTTGGTATTATACTTTTATGTGAACTAACATAACAATGCAGGATGATAACACTTGATGTTATCAAGTTTCTGTGTTTAAGCCACTGTTTGGCTTAACATCCATTTATGGTAAGTTTTTATCATCAAATTGATCTATGTGCAAACGTGTGTTAGAACCTATGTTTTTAGTTTTAATCAATCACAAATATGTAGTTGCATATGTTTTAGGACAATTTTCGGGAATTGAACGGGTTTCGGGTATTTTAGTATACCTTCTGTAAAGAAATTCCTAATGGCGGATTCCGCGGAACCAATATTTGGGTTCCGTGTGTTCAAATCTTTGGTGCCGCCAAAATTAGTACCACGGATTCCGCGAAACCAAAAACTGGGTTTCGCCAGTGTTGCAATTTGGATCCGCCAGAACTAACAGCTAGTTTTTCAAATTTTCTTTTATATTCCGCACTCATAATCACTCACTTTCATCACTAGGATTCTTATCACTGATGTTCACTTAAATTAGGATCATGACTTCTCACTTACATCAATAGGATAATCATATCAAATCACAGTATCATATTTCATGAAAATGCTCCAAAGTACCTTTTTAATGAACCACTGAGTATTTGTGTTCATTACACATACTCATTGCATCCTCCTGTCCTTTACTCATTCATTAGATTGATTTGTTAATTGAAAACTTCACAATAAATCCAAACTCCTCATTTGCAAAGATATCACAGATCACAAGCCCAACTCATGACTGATGATATTATCTTGTATTCACATATGTTGCCTTTCTTGGTTAACATGTCAACCTTCAAAACATTTAAGATTTACATTGATTCATAACTCACGCTTAGGTTATAGATGTATTATCGAGTCTTGCTATCCTTGGATGCTATCCAATCTCAACAAAGTAGGATTAACAACTTAAGTATTTCATATGAAATATTCAAGTAAATTTGACTTACGATTGTAGTCATTAGAAGTCATATCCAAACAATCAACACCCAAGTATTTTAACAACGTATGTTAAAACACTTATCCTATCTAGAACATTTGTTCTTATTCTTCATCACATCCAGTTCCTAGGTTTCACAAACGTAACCAAGCACTTCATCCATTAGTGAACTACAAGAATTAGTATCTATTCTTGTCATCTTCAACATTCATGAAACCCAAAAGCTCATCCATAGTACAACAAACTCCTACAACACCATAATCCATGCCATTGAGTGTATTGCTCAAAAAGCCCTTAGTCCAACACTCATACCAAATCGAAGGTACGTTGTATCAACTCGACCATACTTTACCACCTGTGGGATTAGAACCTTCATCATCAAATGAACATGAAGCTCACAATCATTTACACTAGGTTTAAGTAGTACAACTTTCACAAGTAATCAAAGTATTAGTAATACTTCGTCACCAAGCTTCTACTTATGTCTCAAATCAATATTTTAACAACATATGTTGAAATGCAATGACAACCTTATACACCCCAAGTAACAATGACACTTGAGAAGTATACATAAGAAACTCAAAGTAAATTCCTTCTGTAAATTAAGGATAGATCTATCCAACTCAAACCTTTGAATTCATATCGTCATTTAGGAAATCATGATGTTTTGGAAAACATTATGCCTAAGAGATCATGCGTTTAGTTTTCATCATGTTAAAAGGATAATATATATCCTATACATCATTCTTGCAACATGAACGGTTGTATTACAAGAGATTCCATTCCATTGGCTAAATGATCTTAAACAAACATCTGCAAGTTCTATGAAATAGAGTTTCCCCTCATCTTATCATACTTGTTTTCATAGGCATGATGACTTTACTTGCTGAAAGATACTATATGTATCTATTTCCTTTTAAGCATACACCAGAATCAAACCGTGCTTATAATCTAGTTCAAGCCTTATGCATATCCTACACATATCTAGAGCATACACAAGATCTATAAAAGTTGGTAACTTTATTTAGATACTTGTTCCAAAGAACTTTCTTAAGAATGTTCTTAACATAGTCCATCATCACAAACACATCTCTTGGTCTTAGATGATCAAATCACTTGCATAACACATACTTACACTCAACCTAAAACGTGTCACCCTTTAGATCATTTCAACCTTAGATTCCAAACACAAAGATTAAAATCTGTTGACACATATTTGTCAAATTTCCATGTACAACATGCCATCTTCATCACCTTAGTTTTAATAGATATAGTTGAGTCTCATTAAGTCATGTCTTTGTGAATTATCACCTTTTTATACTTTAATGGACAAAAATAGGAATTCTCATCTTTCAGACATGAGAATGACTACTAGAGAATTTATTGCACTAGAAACTCAATTTAACCTAACGGTTAAATTGCTTCCAGCAGAGAAGTTGGGTATGTGGAATCACCAGTAAAAATGGTCGTGTTCAGCCTGAATTGAGCACCACTAGTAATAGTCTCATATTCATTCTCCAACTTGAAAAATCTTTATTCCTATACTTGCGTAAAGTAAGTATTAAAAGATGATATTTTATCTTGTCTTAGGAATATTAATCAAACAAGTAGTAGATGTGATTTTTCTTAGTAAAATCACTTACATTACATATACATGTGTTGATTACATGTTTAAGTGTCTTGACGTTATCATGATAATTACTTGATTGATAGTCATATGTGTAAACCTTCGAAAGGTTTTGTCTGCATGCTTATATGCTTCATGTTAACATGATTTGTATGATATGTTCATTCTTTCGTTATATGCTATTTCGCAAGATTAACGTATTACTTGTTAACTCACTATATGTCATTTTTAATACTTGGTGTTAGATAGCTCTTGTCTTTAGTTGACATTCATTGAGCTTTTTCGTAGAATAGTCTAAATGTTGCATACTTCCAAAATGTTAGAATTGGTTGCATGAATCTGTCATTTTATTACTTTTGTGACTATGTCACACTATTTGCTTGCCATGTATGCACCTATAATATGTCTAAGTGCTTTTAGGATGATAAACTTTTAAAAGTTTTTCTTTATCATTGTGTTAATTAATGAGTTAGTGTGCTTAAGTGTCTAAGCCTAACATCAAAATAATTTCACAATATAGTATCTCAAACAATGTCATGCTATGATTATTTGTCTTGATGCTATGTGGTAACTTTTAGTCTAGTAGTCAAATATGGTGTTTTGTTGAACACCTTTGTCTTATAGGTTGATAACAAATTATTTGTTATCTTACTTTGTTAGGCTTATCTTGCGTAATTGTTGTCTGTTTATTGCTACTTAGATTAGTAATATGTTTATGGGATCCTTTCACTTGCTTATAGTGTTTAAATAGGATTAAGTTTTAGAGGTTTGAAATTTGTGTTTGGGTATCTTTCAATATACCTCTTTCCAAATCGCATTATTGCTTCCGCTTTCCTAACAACATCTCCATCATCTTTTAGTTATAACAACACACCTCCTATGAGGAAACCACATACCTCGTCATGCGATCATCTCGCATTGATAGAGAAAAGCTACGTGACTTCAAGGATGAAGTTCTTTGTATGCTAACCAACATCCGCAAAAAACATTGCTAAGCTCATCACTTTCATCATCATTCTTAACATCACACATAATGTTGGATGTCCACCGATTAAGGGGGAGAAAAATTCATTCACATAATTGTCTTCTCGCATTAAAGAACATGCAGTCATGATTCTTACATCCCCAAATACCAACATGTAGGTTCAAACCATTCAGTTAAAACCAGTTCACAAAACCACAAGTTATTCAAACCTTCTTAGCTCAACATCACAGCACATCGTCAAGTGAAAAACACATCATGTGTTTGACAAACCTCTTAAACGAGAAGCTTTAAGTCTCCTTAGACTTTGACTAGGATTAGTGAAACCAAATCTGTAGTTATAAGTAAATAGACCTTAGCTTGAACCTTCGTTTGATCAAAAATGACAAAAGGTGACCAAATCAATTTTGGTCCCACGGCACCCTACGATAAGACGGACGAAACCAAAGATTTGGTTCCACCCAATCCGTGGGTACCTGGTTCAGTTTTAACTATTCATAACAGAAAACCCTCTCACAACCAACGAGTCTAGGATTTACTTTCACACCTTCATTGTCTAGAACAATTTCATTATCTAGAACACCTTCATTGTCTAGAACACGATCATAGGATCTCATCCTTTTCATTCTTGATAAATATCAAGCACGTCATTGTCAGTGCAAACAGAACCAACATTCTCAACACGTTGGTCCAACCAATACTCTTATCATATGATGTCATTTTCATCCGCATATAGGTATCTAGTATTTCTAATTGTTGCATATGGAATCTCTATCCCTAAGTGATCATTGTCTTCACTTCCTCTTATTTCCATTCGAGCATTTACTATGGCATGATTCATCATCTTTGGTAGATGATAATATCATAACCGTAACCGTCTTCAAATACTCTTATAGCATTTGCTATACATTAGAGTTTATGAATTCATTGCATTCATTATAACCACCACATTCCATCACCTCTTTCACTGATCATCAACCCCATGGATTAGTGAAAAACTTACTTGCATCAATCTTTAGTTATCAAGTTATCACTAGTAAACTAACACCAACACTAGGATCACTCATATCCTCCTCATAGGCAATGTTTTGTAGGATTTTATCATATTATATTCTTGTGATTGTAATTCTTATTAGAAGATTACACACTTTATAACATGGTTTACTAGATATTCAAAATCGGTATCACAATTGGTATGACATGGTTTGCCAAATAATCATAGTTCTCTGACTTAAGATGCTTGTGATTAGATTATTGATATGTTGCATCATATTTTTCTTTGAGATAAAATATATTGCACTAACCATTTCATTGTAGGTTCATCAACATATACGCTCGATCGTATATAGCATACTCATCTAAGGATGAAGTTTGCATAGATTATTTTTCGTCTTTATTGTAGGTGCTTCATGACGTCCTCAAATCAGGAGAATTATCAGTCTAATACTCATATTGCATCGTCTATACACATTGGTCGTATATGACATATATGTCTTAAGACATAGTCTCTATTATGCTAATTTTTGTTTTATAGGTTTATCTTGACGTCCTAAAGCAAGGGGAGCCTTCGTCAAACATTTTTAGAATGCATCATATACACGCATTGGTGTATATCACATACTTGTCCAAGGACAAATATTGTTTTATACTAACCTTTATTTTGTAGGATTCTTCATCCTTGGATTATATACGTCGGTACCCTAGCAACGGGGAGTATTGATCAAGGGGGAGCATATCATGTACTAATCCTTGTTTTGTAGCATTCATAATCCTTACATCATATACGTTGGTACCCTAGCAACGGGGAGCATTGATTAAGGGGGAACTACAGTCAAGGGGGAGCATGCTCGCATTCTTAAGAATTCTCATTCTTCGACACACTTTTGTGTTTCGACAAAAAGGAGGAGATAGGTCAACATAGTCCAACATAGCTTACCCACGTGTATCGTTGGCTATTTGCATTTCATTCGTCATGCATTTTTCATATATATTCTTTTTATGTTGCACACCACTAACCTTGATGTAGGTTAAGAGTCTAGTTTGATCCATGGATCCGCTAACAACCTAGGGGATGCAACAACCATAGGAGATTGGAGTAGTATATTTAACTTCACTAGGGATGATGCAAGCTCGCCATTTCGGGGAGAAATGAAGTTAACTCCAAGGACACACCCTTTTTGCTTCGACAAAAGGGGGAGAAAGGTGTAAACGGAGAAAGTAATAGGCTAGAAGAGTTGAGAAAGGTGTAAACGGAGAAGGTAATGTTAAAGGTAGTACGGACACAAGTAACTTTTTTACATTTTACTTTCTATCACGTTTACATATTTTGTCATCATCAAAAAGGGGGAGATTGTTAGTGCAAACAGTCTCGTTGGGGAGATTGTTAGTGCAAGCAGTCTCGTTTGTTTTGATTGATGACAAACATGTAACTTGATACATAACGTAAAATGTTTATTATGTGGCATTATGATCAAACCCTTAACAAACCATTTAGAATGTTTAAAATACGGCTAGGTCATTAAGTATTTTAAAAAGACTAACCATTCTACTTAGAACCTCATTTCATATTTTGCATATACAAGTATTTTTACTTGTACATCATGTTTCCTAAGTTTAGTAGGATAAGTACACTTTAGGTGTCAAACTAACATGATACATCTTGGTAAACACATATTAGTTAAGCTAGTATATACATGCTACATGATCACTAGGATACATGTTACATACATATATACATTTACATGTTTATGTTTATTTCTTAAATTAGAAATATTTAACATGACATCATGGCATGCATCACTTACATATCTTGGAAGATTTGTAATATATTTTGTATAGATCTTCAAGCTACTAAGTTGAATTTGAAAGATCTTGACATGACTTGGCTTGATATGGAAAGATATGGAGAGATTCATGAAATCCTTAGCTGTCAAGCATTGGCGGATCCAAACCCATACAAGGGCGGATCCAAATTTAGGGATCCGCCAAATCCGCCAACTGTTGAAACAATTTTCCTATAAATAGTAGCCCATTGTTTACCCATGGTTTTAACCACTTAGAATACACATTCCCTATACCTTTTGCATACATTTAGATCAATAGAAAACCATGTAGAAACACACATTAATCATCCATTTCATAATGATCATAATGTTACTAACTTTCATTATGTTGTAAGCATACTCTCAATATGATCCTGTGAAGCAAACTCAAGATCATGAGTCATCATCCATCTCAAGTATAGCATACTTCCTGATCCTCCAAGATGGTTAGAAGATCTTGAAGTCATTATCCACCATAGCATTCCAACATATGAAGATTCAAGGGCACTTGACATCCTCAATGATTGAAGACTTCTTATTCAAGAAGTTCATGTAGATTACACATGCATATATGAAGATCTATTACATCAAGTTTAGGGAGCTTGTGATCTTCATACATTGAAGGCTTCCGATCAATGGAAGTTCATATAGATTAGTCATTTATATCCATTGAACATTTATGTCATGGATCATTGTTGTAACCATTATTGCATCACAACCTATTCATACTAGATTAGGTGGTTTATGTGTTTGTGCCATAAAACACAAGGTTTCTATATTGGGCCATAAAACATAGCGGGAGTGGTTGTACCCTTGTAAAGAACTCGACATCTAGCTTAGTGTCGGAAATTGTATAAGCGACGACGGGAGTGGTTGTACCCTTGTAAAGAACCAACGGGAGTGGTTGTACCCTTGTAAAGAACCCGGTGTTTAGCTTAGTACCGGAAAAAGTGTAAGCGACGATTGTAAGGTTTTCTCCGCCGAGAAGGGAGCTTGTTGATCTAGTGAAGTAACTCTCGAGTTAGGTACTCGGGGAGTGGAGTAGGGCGGAGAGGAGCTCCGTGACCGAACCACTATAAATCATCGTGTTCGGTTTGCGCTTTCTTTTACTTACCACTTTACTTTTATGTTTGCTTTATATGTTTGTTTGTGTTGTGATACTTGTTTGACAACTTGCTTAAGGATATGCTAGTCATAAACTATACGTAACATCTTTCATATTACAACAAGCTTAATCGTACATTTGATACAACAAGTTTTACGTTTTCAAAACGGGAACGTATTCACCCCCACTATACGTTTTCACAACTCGTTTTTTTAATTTCACCCCAAATTTCAAATGCAAATATCTTTCAAACGCTAAACTTTCACGAAAAAACGATTTCACCATAATTTTTAAAATATAATCCTCTTTAATTTGTTATAAATCTTGTTAAATATTTCGATCTTTTATTTTTTACATATAAAATGGTTATTGATTTTCTTTATTTTTTGGGCATTTTCGGCTCTATTTTTTACCCTTATAAATGTCAAATCATGAAAAACTTAAAACATGGAAGTTATTTTGTTCACTCTTTACACAGGTTTTTGAATCACTCAAATCCGATGTCATATGAATAAGATATCACACGTTAAAGATTGTGTTTTACTCATATTTGTTGCACACAAGGTGTTTGATGAAATGTCTAGCTTAGATTTTTAGTGTTAAAATTGAGCTAAATGCACTAATGTTTGTCCCACAACGCATCATTAATCAATGTATTAATGTAAGACTCAAAAAGTGATGTTTTTTAGTAGTTAATGTTTTTAAAAAAATGTATGTATTGTGTTTTATTGAGTTTTTTACCATAAATTTGACCAATATTAAATTCGAATTAAAAAAAATTGTAAAATATAAAAATTATAGATTTTAGGTCAATCTTTACTCATGTTTTTTATTAACTCAAAATCTGATTTCATATAAGTGAGATATAACATGTTAAAGATGATGTTTTGTTCATCAGTTACTTTGTTCATCAATTTTTATTCATGAACATTAGTTCATCAGTACATCAGTTAAGGATTTAGGGTTTTGGATTTTGGGTTTAGGGTTTAGTTCATCAGTTAAGAAATTGAGGGGAACAGTAACAATTAGATGATAAAAAAAAACATAAAACAGGACAATAACTGATGAACCAAAAAGATAACACAGGACAATAACTGATGAACCAAAAACAACTAATGTTCATCAACTTAAAAAACATAAACTAACTGATGAACCTATAACATATGATAACACAAATAAACTAACTGACGAACCTATGATAACATAATAGCTAAAATAAATAAACTGATGAACCTATGATAACATAATAGCTAAAAGTCAATAACTGATGAACTTAAAACAACTAATGTTCATCAACTAAAAAAGCATAAACTAACTGATGAACCTATAACCTATGATAACACAAATAAACTAACTGATGAACCTATAATAACATAATAGCTAAAATAAACAAACTGATGAACCTATGATAACATAATAGCTAAAAGTCAATAACTGATGAACCAAAAAAAGCATAAGTTAAATGATGAACATATAATAACATAATAGCTAAAAGTCAATAACTGATGAACTAAACAAAATTGTTTCATCAATTGATGAACTGATAAACTATAAAAATGATCATCAATTGATAACTGATTATTGATGAACCGATGAACTAAACAAAAATTGATGAACTAAACCCTAAACCCAGCACCCAAAACCCTAAATCCTAAACTAATGTTCATGAATAAAAATTGATGAACCAAAACAAAATGTCATTTTTAACATGTGATATCTCTCATATGACATCGGATTTTGAGTAAATAAAAAACATGAGTAAAGATTGACCTAAAATCTATAACTTTTATGTTTTAAAATTTTTCTAATTCGAATTTAAATTGGTCAAATTTATGGTCAAAAAAGCAATAAAACACAATACGTACATTTAAAAAAAAATTAACGATTAAAAAACATCACTTTTTGAATCTTACATTGATAAAATGATTAATGATGCGTCGTGGTACAAAAATTAGTGCATTTAACGCAATTTTAACACTAAAAATCTAAGCTAGACATTCCATCAAACACCTTGTGTGCAACAAATATGACTAAAACGTCATATTTAACGTGCGATATCTCACTCATATCATATCGGATTTGAGTGATTCAAATTTGTGGGTAAAGAGTTAATCAAAATCTAAAACTTTAGTGTTTTAAGTATTTTATGATTCGGAAATTTTTAAGGTAAAAAATTGGGTCGAAAATAGCAAAAATATCAAGAAAATCATGACCCAATGAATATGTCAAAAATAATTTTTTTTGAAATAATTAACATGATTTATGCCAAATTAAAGAGAATCAAATAAAATTGTGGTGAAATCGGTTTTTTCTAAAAGTTTATCGTTTAAGAGATATGTGCGTTTGAAATTTGAGGTGGAAAAGAAAAATGGGTCAAAAGACTATATTACCCCTGGGCGGATTTTATGTATAATTTAGAGTAGGGGACACGTGTCACACTATGAATGAGTTTCTACACTTTTTAATTTTTCCCACTTTGCAATAGATCCCAACCGAAATTAAATTAGTTGGTGAAATAAATGTCCATATCTAACTGCACTGTGTTTTTTGAGTTTTATTATTAAAGAAAAGTAAAAGAAAGTAAAGTAAACATTTTCCTCTCAAAAGTGGGAGGAAACACTTTACTTTCAAAATCAACAAAATAACACTACATTTCATTCCATTTACTTTTATTTTCCTCTTTAAGTGCTACTCGAGAACGCAACATCTTTTTTTTTCTTTTCATTTTCTTTTTTTTTCTTGCTTAACACTAACTCGAGAACACACTATATAATTCAACACAGACAGGAAGGAAAAAAAACACTAATAGAGCTGCAATAAATAAAATTGACTTTCACAAAGAATTGGTTACACATCGTATATAACCTGATCAAAAGTATATAAGCACTATTAAAGGTTTTCTTGTAAATTCTTAAGGGTGTTGGCAATGCCCACGTTACCATACGGTACGAGACCCGTGTGACACGGGAACACCGCCGCCGGTAAAAAAAAACACGGGACGGGACATGATTGAGTGACCATCTCACGCACGGGAGAAATGAAAATATAGCCGTTGGTTTTGGACCGTTTGAGGCTAACGGATATTTTTTTATTTTATAAAACTTACCATTTTCCAAACAAACATCACACACAACCCCAAAAAAAAAAAACATACCAACCTCAAAAAAAAAAAAAAAAAAAAAACCGAAAAAAAACATACCAACCTAAAAGAATTCGATCATATGGAGCATAAAAGAATTGGTTCCACTATACTCTTAGATGAGCCGTTCGAGTAGTCTAACGATAGTAGTCTCGAGGTTTTTATGAACGCGATTGAGGAGGGTGAGGAAGAAGATACGGCAAGGTCGAAACGAAAAGTAGTAAACCGCAATTGGGTCAAAGCTGCAGAAAGATTGCATCGTGATTATTTTTGTGACGATCCGAAGTTCGACGAAGCATTTTTTCAAGATAGGTATCGTATGCCTAACATTTATTTTTAAAAATCACACATGATATTGAGTCTAGATACGAGTATTTTCAAGAAAGTTATGATAGTAGAGCGAAAAAAAGTTTCACACCCATACAAAAATGTACGTCTGCCATTAAATAATTCGCAACCAGTAATCCACCGGATGAGTTTGATGAATATTTAGAAATGGCACAAAGAACGTCACGTGAATGCCTTCAATATTTTTGTGACGCTATTGTTGAGTTATACGGTCGAGATTTCCTACGTAGGCCAACAAGCCATGATGTTGCACGTTTGTATGAAGCACACGAAGAGAGACATCACATTCCCGGTATGATCGGTAGCCTAGATTGCACACATTTCGTTTGGAGGAATTGTCCAAAAGAATTGAGGGGTCAATATAAAATGGGTGATCATGAATACCCCACGATTATGATGGAGGCAGTGGAGTCCCGGGATTTGTGGATATGGCACTCGTTCTTTGGATCGCCGGGTTCAAGCAATGATGTTAATGTTGTGATGCAATCTCCGCTATTCCTTACCAAGCGTAATGGTACGGCACCTAAGTGCCCATTTAATGTGAACGGGCGTACTTACAAGCGTGGCTACTATCTAACCGATGGCATATATCCTACATGGTCTACTTTTGTTAAAGCGTTCAAATATCCGACCGACCCGAAAGAGAAAAAGTTCAAGAAAGTACAAGAGTCGGCTCGAAAGGATGTTGAACGGGCATTTGGTGTTCTCAAGGCTAAATGGGGTATACTGAATCGACCCTTACGGCCACACACACTAGACAGAATTAGAAACCTAGTGTATGCGTGTGTGATATTGCACAACATGATTATACGTGACGCCGGTACCGCAATCTCGCCAGTTCATATTCGGGATCCTCCGATCCAACCAGTGTTTGACGAAACAGCCTTAGACAAGATACGACACGAGGATACACATTTTCGCCTCCGATTTGATCTTATGGAGCATATTCACGCTCAACACTTACCATACCTCGAGGTGGACGATGAAGACGATGAAATTTAGTTTTTTAGTATTATGTAATGTTATTTTATGTTTTTTAGTAATATTATGTAATGTTTTTTTAATTTGAATGGAATTTAGTTATTTTATGTTTTTTAGTAATATTATGTAATGTTTTTTTAATTTTAATGAAATTTTAGTTTTGTTTTTTAAAAAAAAAAAAAATAAAAGTGAGTGATGGGATGTGGTGAGTAATGTGTTGCCAACAAAAATATGAGTGAGTGATGGGAGAGAGAGTAAATGATGTGACATAAGGGGATTGGTTGAGAGTGAGTGATGAGAGAGTTGAGTGACGGATTGCCAACACCCTAAGCCAGATGCACGAGTTTATCCGAGATATGCTTATAAAGGGACTTGCTGAACTGCCGTTGATATAGTTGATAACATGTTTTAGTGTGGTTTCTTTTGTGAGTGTAATATATCAAAAGGTTCTAATGAAATTGTCAACGGTGATCATTAAATCCGATTAGAGAAAAATATAATGAGATAGCGATTGGGTGGGTGAAAGAATTTAAGGGAGCTGCAAAACATATGACTTCATTCACGTGGCCAACTCAATATGTGAGAAACCGCGCCACCTTTTTATTTATTTCACTTTACTACCTTAACCATAAAGTTACCTAAAAAGTACTCCATAGAATTTCATGACTGTTTCTATTTGTTCACATGAAAGTTGGAGTTTAAAAATTCTATAATATAAATATGTGAATAGAACGCTCATTATAAAGCACGCATGCACAAACCACTGTGTAGTGATAATCAAGATTAACTCAGTATCACATCAGCTTTTCATTCTATCATCAAAATAGTGTAATAGACTTCGTCAATCGTCACACAAATATACTGTTAGAGTTTATGGATAATTATTAATATTCGTATGTCCAGTTTCGAACACGAGACTTCGGGATTACACACATTACGTATGAGTCTCAATGATGTGAATAATTAAATATAGTTTTATGTTTTAATTATTCATTTCACAAATAAACACTTAACGGTAGTTAGTATTTAACGGGGTTTGGTTAACGGTCGTTAAATATTAACTACAAGGACTAGAGATGAAATTAAGAGCCAAGAAGGATCTAGAACTCCTCTAGAACCTTATGGCCGGCCTTATGATGATTTAAGGAAGGTTTTACCCTAGCTTGGTGAACAAGTTTAGTTGCTTATAAATACAATCCCTTGTATTCATTGTTCACTAATCTTGGTTCCCTAGCAAACCTAATTTCTCTCTTCTCCTTCCTCTTTGTTTTGGCCGGTCGTCCCCTTCCCTAAACCCTTAGGGAAAATCGATCAATCTATAACAATAAGTATTGGGTTTGTTTTGTGATCAAGAACCTAGCTTTTTACATTGAGACGCTAGTAATACGTGTGTACAAGAACGGAGTACAAGCTTCCTTTAGCTTGTTGTTACTTACCCTATTCGACTACATAGTAGTCGATCCCCATTAAACCCTAATTAGGGTTTATACATTGTTCTTGGAGTGCACGATTCCTTGTTCTTGCTAGGAATAAAAAAGGTACGCATGACTTTTAATTTAGTTAATTAATTACATGTTTTGTAGATCTTGTTTTTCCGCTGCGTATGCTTTGATGTTATGTTGATATTATGTTTATGTGTTTATAGTTTTATGATTCACATATTCCAACATATACCACACTTCGGTGATGGCTTTGTGTTTTAACAAGGACGCGTCTTTGGCAGTGGCGGAGCTACAATGATTTTCTTAGGAGGGCCAAATGTATATAAAGTCATTTTAGGAGGGCCAAAGTAGTAAAATCCTATATTAAATCGATATAATGAACCAAAATAGTCAATTTTTGTGCAAAACATTCCAAATTGTGGGAGGGCTCCTTGGTCCAAATGTGGCTCCGCCTTTGGTCTTGGGTGGGGGACAACGCATCAAACCACCCTTGTTACACCTAGCCTAAGGTTTTGTTAACACCAACACACGTCAATGTTTAAGAAACAAAACACAAACGTTTTTATTTAATAAAAAATGCATTTAAACATATCAATTGAACTGGTAAAGTATTATAGTTACTTAGTTAGACATAATTTTACGAAACTTTCGTAATGTCAAACTTTTTTTTTTGCATATTAACATGTGTTTAAAGACACACGTTAGCAAAACTTTTAATACATTTCGAGTGTAAGCAAGGACGAGACATTGCGATGGAACACACCATCGGTACCCAACCAACCACATACACAAATTTATCGGATGTGCTAGACTGTATTATATAGGTTCTGGACCAATTATTTCTTTTTCGTGAACAATAATTGTTTCCTTTAATAAATAGGTACATACCTTCTTTTTCTTTTCAAAAGATTTACCTTTAATTCACTATCTTAATCTCATGTTGTAATGTAGACTTGTAGTTCGTTAATTTCATGTTATATTTAGGTGCATAGGACGATATGACATATCTTGGTAAATAAATATTTTTCAAGATTGTATTGTGTACTTTCGGGTTGGGACGAACCAATGATTTTTTTAGAAAGTCATCAAATTTTATTCGAAGGGCTTGCCTATTATTTTCTTTATCATTAATAATAAATTTTGCAGCATAAATAAAATTTAGGCCAAACTGAAGTAGCACAATATATTTTCGAGTGTTGCACATACAAAAAAATGACACTTTTTAAAAAATTACATTTCGTAGTTCATAAACGGGTGTCGCCCATGACATACACCACTCCCATGTGGGTCCATCACTGCTTCCGAGTGTTGAGGTGGGGAAAGATGTTTGACACTTTGACTTTATGTACTCACTCATTAATCTAAGAATATTAGATATTATCTATCTTTCCAAAATTTTAACAAAGATGTGGATTTATTTTGGTTCATCTCACAATCCAATATGCAACAGTTAGGAAGTTGAAGGTTGTCTTCATGTATAAGACTGTGAATGAGTCGAGTCGAGTTGAGTGCTGTCATGCTCGAACTCGACTCTACTATTAAAAGTCGAGCTCAAAACTTGACTCGAGCTTGACCGAGTTTTAAGTTTCAAGCTTTAGATCGACTCGATATACAAAACTCGAGCTCGAAGATCGGCTCAAGCTTGATATTTTCACGCTTTAAGCTTGAACGTGATGAAAAATCGACATATCAAGCTCGAATCAACTCGAATTTATGAAATGATAAAACTGTAATTTAATTTCAAATAGTTTACGAGTCAATCTCTAATAACCGGCGAGCTGTCACGTCTCTTTTACACTCATTCATGTTTAACACAACAACTGCATACCGTAACTAAATAGTGTAAGGTAGCTAAAACGTAGACAATCATGTCATTATCCGTAAAGTAGACAGCTTCTCCGACAAATGTGCTCATGCCATAATCTTAAACTTTATAACGAGGAGTCATGTGTGCATGAGATACATAGATGAGTCAATGAAGTTTGGTGCTATCTCTTTTTCGAAACTCATACTCATTAACCGGATCCGGTTTGCATGAAATGAGAATTTGTATAAAACTTGCAAAGTACTATAGCTAGCTCAATCAAATGTACCACATTGTCACGTGCCATGTTATAAAAAGGAAATTATCTCGCATTGTAATCCGAAAACTTCAATCACGACAAACATTTATCTATCAAACCATTTAAATATCATATACTGTTAAAAATAATATGATAGAATGTCACTTTAATCTTAAACAAATATGGATTGTAGTAGTCACCCGTGACTCCATGCGTCTTCTTATGCTTTGTTTTCTTGTCATCTATACGTTTGTTCCTAACAAAAGTCCATGCTTGTGTGCATATCCTATGACATATTTTATTTCTTTGATTTTGATTTATATAACACGTACCGTCCCATGCGTTGCCATGCTTTATTTTGTTTGGATGCTTTGCCTTAGCTTTAGGCCCCGTGCATTGCTCTGCTTTGCTTTGTCTTGCCTCGTAGGTTTGCCTGCTTTTTCGTGTTTCTTTGTTCGTTGTTTTTGCCCCGGCTTTTTCTCTGTTTTGTGTTTGCTTTTGTGTTTTGCTTGTTTTGCCTGCTCTTTTGCCTGCTTGTTGACTGCTTTGCTTTCTCGGTTATTCTCCTGCCTTTGCTCTCTCACGCGCACACAAGCACTTGCCGGAGGTCTCTTTGGAAGCAGCCTCTCTACTCCCGGGTTCTCCCTTGGGGTAGGGGTAGGGTCTGCCTACATCCCACCTCCCCCATACCCTGCCCCAGCGGGATTGGGTTTATTGTTGTTGTTGTTGTTGTACTGTGTCTGACAGAATAAATATTTGGATGCAAATAATAATAATAATAATAATAATAATAATAATAATAATAATAATAATAATAATAATAATAATAATGAAATTTGCAAAACTAACATCTAAGTTAACACTAATTTTTAATTTAATTTGACTCAACTTTAAGACATATAATTATAACTATAATTTTTTCTTTTTTAGTATTTGAGCAAGGTTGCAAACATCGTGAGTCAGTAGTCGGTCGGTCGACCTCCTTGTACCTTGAAATCTGTATAGGCGGGATGTTGTTCCCTTAGCACACCGAGTAATAACAATTAAGTTAAACTAAGTGAGCTTATGACTGAGATCAATGCAAAGATTATTTCTAACAGTTATAATACGTGAATAAAAAAAACATAATATTTTTCAACGTTTAAATTCTTATTAGAAATAATTCCAAGAATCTATTACCCAAGTGTTTTGCGGAACAAACACTTGGGATTGAATAGACAAGGGTTTATGGTGTCTCCTATCGAAACTCAAGTTTTGCTTGAGTGGTAACAATATACCCACTGAGCTATCTCAGTGAGTTGTATACACTTTCTAGGAGAGAAGTTACTTTGTAAAAGTTTTAAGCTTTCAATATATAAAGCACATATAACTTCTCTCCATCTGATCTATTTATACACAAGTAATCTAAGTATAAGTGATTAAAATTATTACAAGTTGTTGAGGTAGCGTGTCTGACAATTACAAACAGTAATTGTCATTTCCAAGAACCAATAGGAATGGGCTAATAAGACTTTGGGAGTTGTTGGCTGACACTCCATGACTTTTAGCCGCAATAGGGAAGGTTGGTATCTGACAAGATAAGAGTGTTTGGTCTGACACTCTTATCTTCTCAGATCATTCACTTTTGTTCCGGCCTATTCTTCAGGCATTGGTTCCTCAATCTTCAATCACTTTAATGTTGTTGAGGAGAATGGGGTTCAGTGAGTTCTTGTCCAACACTCACTGAACCATCATCTTCTTCTTTGGCTTAAGTCCTACTCAGGGAGTACCGCCTTCCTGAGAGTGAGTCCTTTATTGAACTCGCCTTAAGCATCCTGAAGATGACTCACTGAGAGGCTGTTCTCTCAGTGACTTGAATTGTTCTCGGTTTAGCAAACACTTGGCTTAATTTGTGTTCAAATCCTGTTTAAGATAATTGAGTGTTTTACGAACCCAACAATCTCCCCCTATTTGGATATAAATTATGCCTAATTGTTTTGATCAGTATGAGTGAGCTAAAGTCTTCTGCTCATACTGAATGTACTAGAAAATAAATAAGGACTTGATATAACAAAACATTCATCAATTTATTCATATCATTACAAGTCCTATCATTCTAAGTACAAAATACTCAAGGTTCCTGAACGAGACCCATGAGTTCTAGTTTAGCCCTCTTTGACACCAACACATCATTGTCAGGTCGTTCCTTCATCATTTGATCCATCAGCCTGACGAACTCCTCATTAGCAGGACTCCTGATATGAAGCGCCATCAGTTTGTAGGCTAGGAGTGTTGTCGTTTCCACTTTGTCAATGTCAGAGACTCTCTGAAAGGCTTTCTAACCAAATTCATCCACGAAGAAGATACCATACTCAGGTTCCTTGATGACCAGGTTGGGACAGAACTTTACTCCCTGAGGAGGAATCCTGTTGCAATGAAGTGCAGCTATGTATTGTTCAGGTTCTTGAGCCACAGCTTTTCTTTTCTTCCCGGTCTTCTGAGTAAGTTCAGGGATAGCCAGTCCCTGAGAAGCAAGTGCCCTATCATGGTCAATTCCGAGACTCTTGGCCACTCTTGCGAGTTCCTCATACTTGGCACTCAGAGACTTGATAAGGGTTGCGGCATTCTTGCTTGAGGTTTTCTTTCTTAGGATTGACATTATCATATCCCATTCTCTTAACCCATAGTCTGAAATTTTGATTGTTGGAAGGTGTTCAGACTTTCTTGGACCTCTATGTATCGTTATGCTCAGGGGTTTAGTGTTGTGAATGGTGATGTCAGTGATAGTGCCTTCATCCTTGGTGTTGGTCATGTGCCATACATACCTCTCGTATGTTTTCTGCCTCCTTTCTTCCTTAAGTTTGGCTTGTTTGTTGTGTTCCTTAAGGAGTTCAGCCTGAAGCTTGAGAAACTCATCCCCTTTGATGTCCTTTTTCTCAGACTCCTTGATCACTTCTTTGGCAACCTTAGAAATTACAGACCTGTTGAGTTCCTGCTCTTTCTCTTGGTCCTTCCTGAGATCTTCTTGGTGTAAGATTTCAGCAAGTTCTTCATGAGTCCCATAGACCCTTCTCCCATCCTCTAAATCAACATAGAACGATGCATCAGGATCTGCACGTTTTTCAGTTGAAGCCTTGACTAAGCGTGCTTCAGGAGGAGGGTTTGTTTCAGTCACCATGATTTTCTTCCCTTTGTCAATGGGAGGGGGTTGACTGGTGGATGTCTTAGGGACAATTACCAAAGCAAAGGTAGGATCAGGGATCGGATCATCATTTTTCTCCCCCTCAGCAGATGGTGGAACTTCAGTGGAGACACCTGCTGACTGAGGAGTTGGAGGAGCATGAGAGGCCTGAAGAATAGATAGGATGTTGGAGACCATAGACTTTGTCTCAGAAGTCTCATTCTTCATGTAACTTAATTCGGCAGCCATTTCCTTTTGGTGGGTGGTGAGTTCAGTGACATGAGTGGTGTAGTGGGTGACCAGCTGATTATGTGTTGTTGAGAGCTGCTCAAAGGCTGAAGAGATTTTGATCAGGTGCTCCTTGGATGTAATAACAGCCTGATGAATTGAATCCTGCTGCGTCCTGAGACCTTGAAGATCTACCCCCAGAAGGAGCTTTAGAAGCTCAGTAATGTTGGTGGAGGTGGACGCCTGAGAGGCCAAGTATGCATCCAGTCTTTTGACGAAGGTGGGATCATCTGTAAGATGTTCTTGGACTGATTCAATAGCCTTGAGGATGTTAGAGAGTTCCTGATGTTGTCCAGTGGTTATTTCATCTACAGATTTGTTCAGGTCGCCAAGTTGTTTATCAGTGAGATTGGCGGCCTGAAGAATCTTTGCCTAAGATTCTTCTACAGAAGCCCTGAAGTCGGCATAGGAGGCTGCCACTTCAGTGTGCTTATCCCATTGCTCATCCGTGAGTATATTGTAAAGACCTTCGTTGGCTTTGCGAAGGAATTTGGCCACTTGCCTTTCAGAGGCCAGACGAGCATTGTCATACTTTTGCAACCACTCAGGAGTGGCTGAAGCACCTGATGATGATGATGAGGTTGTTGGGGAAGTGGGTGGTTGATCCTCAGGAGGAGGAGAAGAATGTTGTTGCTCAGAGGGCTGAGGAGGGTTTAATTGACTCTCCATTTCCTCCTCAGCATCAGGGATATCATCATCACCAAAATCAATCTCCTCCTCTGACTCATCAGCTAACAAATTTTCATAGTCAGCCAGAGAAGGAGCCTTCAGGATATTCGGCTCCCCCTCAGAAGAGGGCTCACCTTCGTTGTGGCCAGGTTCTGACTCTTTTGTCATAATAACTGGTGGGGTTTGACCAGCCTGACTAGTCATAATAACTGGGGGGGGGGGGGGTGTTTGCCCAGCCTGACTTTTAGGGTCAGTTCCTGAGAGAACAAAAGTGCCTGAGATGCCTGAGGTGGGTTTGGGTTCCGTATCGGCGGGTGGTTTATATCCCTCTGAGTCTTTGTCCCCCTGAGCGCCTTCATCCACTGATGGGTGTTTTCCAATGGAATCATGAGGCATTCCTTGTGAAGATGTATGGACCCCCTTCCCATCAGGATTGGTCTGTCCTTTTGGGGATTTAGGGTCCTGAACTCCCTGAGACCCTGAGTGTGATTGCTCAGGGACGTTAGCAGGATGTGAGTGGGTATGGGTCCCATTCTCAGTGGAGTAGTGCTGCCCCACTGAGGATATAGAACCCTGTACTCCCTCAGGCCCTGATTGTGATTTATCAGAGCCTTCATTGGGATGTGAATGGGTGGATGTTCCTGATCCCTCTGACTTGTTTATGTCAAAGGAAACATGCGGAAAGGGTTTGTCCGAGGACGCTGAGGATGGTTTCTCAGTGACCTCCGGTGACGGTTGTTTTGTGGTCAGAAGGGTCTCTGCAGTGGGTGTCTCAGAGGTCTGGGCCACAATGTTAAGGGTGCCTGAGGCAACAGTCTCAGTGACGAGTGGTTTAGGTCTAACCACCTTACTGGACTGTCCCCCTTTCTTCTTCTTCACCTTCTTGGTTGGTGAAGGTACTGGGGAGCTTGCATTTTCACCCTGAATGACTACTAACATGTAGTTGGTCAGGGCGGTAGGTTGTGCCTCAGTGATGTCACTACTAAAGTTGGTCTTATGCAAGACGTCAGGTTTTGTACCTTGATCGTCAGACCTTAAGTAGTCAGAACCAAGAAGGTCCTGAAGCACACAGGAAATGAACCTAGGATAAGACATGTGTCTTTGCCTATGTTTCCCTGAGAGCTTGGCAACGAGGTCTCGGAAGATTATACCTCCGATATCAATTTTTCTACCCTCCAAGAGACTGAACATCAATTTGCTGTGATGAGTTCACTTGCTCAGTGGAGGATTTATTCCCTCCGAGGACTTGAATGACAAATGTCATCATGAGTCTCCAGATGGGGTGAAACCATGTCTTCACTATGGGAGCCTTTTCTAACAAGGCTTTAGGAGACAAAGTAGGACGCTTAGCGTCATGAGGCCCAAGGAATAGCATTTCTGCTTTAATTTCCTGGTCAGTAGGGTTTGCCTCAAAGGTCTGGGCGAAATCAAGACCAGTGGCCTTGAGAAAGGTCTTGTAGTCTAGGGAGAGGGGTTTCTTCCCATTCATCACAGTGAATGTGATGATTGATTCTCTGGTGTCCTTAGGGCTAGTAGCCGTTGCGGTACACCAGAACTCCCTGAGATAGTCATGATAAATGACTGATGGGGTTTTGGTAAAAGCCGTGGCAAGGAAGCAGTTATGTAAATACTTAACCACATCCTTGTACCCCTCATATTGTTGGGGGTAGTGGAAATTTCCAACCACGTTGTTTTTGGTCATATCCACGCCCTCCATTGGGAAATTCACATTTGGGGCGAGGGTGATAGCATTAGAAGATGCCATTTTTGTGTTAGGGTTTTGGTCGGAAAAAAATGGTCTGGGTTTCTAATTGCTAAGAACACACAATTTGTTTGATAGAGAAAAGGGCAAGAGTTTGCTTAAGATTTCTAAATAAAACGTGTGTGTGTTATCTTTTGTTTGGGTTTTTATAGGGAAGTGGAGGTTGAGGGTATTTTGGGCATAAAGCGGTTAGTCTCAAAATTTTGAAAATTGTTTTATAAAACATTTGAAATCCGCATTTAATGCCACGTTTCCACTTCCCCATGTATTCGGCAACTGTCATGGTGAACAGTTGTGCCGTCTGCAAAAAGTGTAATTTGCAGAGCTGAGTCATCACATTTCTATTATGTGATTGGAGAGGCAATTAATGCCAAGTGGGAAAGTGGGGGCCCAAGATGTGTATGCCAGAAGGATAAAGAGACATATATTCCTATATTAAATAAGAAGTCAGTCACCAACCTAGGACATTTACTAACTAAATACTTAGAGCATTTAAGTTAGCATTGAATGACATCTTGAGGGCCCTGAATGACTATTCATTCACTAAGAGGTTCAGGAAGGGTGATTCAGTGATTTTATTCACTGACGAACACATTGAGTCAGGGAGCTGAGGTTTTAAGAATTTACACTTCAGTTGGAAGGATTCAATCAGTGGACTGATTCTCGATATCCAACATTCCTAATTCAGCTTTCAGTCTTGTGAAAGTTGGTTCATCCAAAGGTTTGGTGAAGATATCAGCTAACTGATATTCAGTAGGGATGAAGTGTAATTCAATGTCACCATTCATGACATGGTCCCTGATGAAATGATATCTAATATCAATGTGTTTTGTTCTCTGATGAAGAACAGGGTTGTTTGAGATTGCAATTGCACTTGTGTTATCACAAAAGATGGGTACCATCTTGTACTGAATTCCATAGTCACTGAGTTGACTTTTCATCCAGAGTACATTTGCACAACAACTAGCTGCTGCAACATATTCAGCCTCAGCTGAGGACAAGGCAACTGATTGTTGCTTCTTAGCACTCCAACAGACTAGTTTCCCGCCAAGAATTTGGCAAGAGCCTGAGGTGCTTTTTCTGTCCATGTTGCATCCAGCATAGTCAGAGTCTGAGTATCCTTTAAGATCAAGGCCTGAGCATTTTGGATAATATAATCCAAGGTTTGGAGTACCTTTCAAGTACTTGAATATCCTTTTCACAGCTGTGATGTGTGATTCTCTTGGGTCAGATTGATATCTGGCACATAGACATACTGAGAATTGGATATCAGGCCTTGATGCAAGTAGATACATCCGTGATCCTATCATTCCTCTAAAGAGAGTTTGATTTACTGGTTTACCAGTGAGATCAGGACCAAGGTTGTTTGGGGGAACCATGGGAGTCTTGACTGAGGCACAGTCACTGAGTTCATACTTTTTCAGTAGGTTCTTAACATACTTCTCTTGACTGATAGTGGTTCCTTTATCAGTCTGCTTGATCTGAAGACCAAGGAAGTAGGTTAATTCTCCCATCATGCTCATTTCAAATTGGTTAGCCATTAGTTTTTCAAATTGTTTGCAAAGCTTGTAACTTGTTGAGCCAAAGATGATGTCATCAACATACACTTGTACTAGTATGACATCAGTATTTGTCTTATAGATAAACAATGTGTTGTCTATCTTGCTTCTGACAAATTTTTTTTGGATCAGAAAGGCTGAAAGAGTTTCATACCATGCCCTGGGAGCTTGTTTCAGTCCATAAAGGGCTTTATTAAGCTTACAGATATGATCAGGAAACTCATGGCTTTCAAATCCAGGAGGTTGCTGAACATAAACTTCTTCTTTCAGTGAACCATTTAAGAATGCACTTTTAACATCCATTTGGTACACCTTGAAGTTCATGTATGTAGCAAAAGCAAGGAAGATCCTGATGGCTTCCATCCTTGCTACTGGTGCAAATGTTTCTTCATAGTCAATGCCTTCTTGTTGATTATAGCCTTTGGCTACAAGTCTGGCTTTGTTTTTAATGACTATGCCATTTTCATCAGTTTTGTTTTTGAATACCCATTTCATGCCAATGACTGAGACATTCTCAGGACATTTGACCAAGGTCATTACCTTGTTTCTGTCAAATTGTTCCAGTTCATCATGCATGGCCTGAACCCAACTTGGATGTGTAAGTACTTCTTTAACACTTTTGGGTTCAATTGTGGAAATTAAGTCCACAAATAGGCATTCATTGGCTGAGGTTGCTCTTAGACTAGCAGCCATGCTCCTAGTGAGCATGCCTTCAGTAGGCTCTCCAATAATATTGACAAGTTCAATGTCCTGAGACCTAGTCCAACTTTCCTGAGGTCCTGGATACTGATTTGAACTTGTGGAGGCCTGATTAGGTGGAGGGGTTGGTTCTAGAGTAGACACAGGATCATTGATTGGATCTTGAGTGTCTACCTGATCACTGAGATTGTTTGGTTCTTGAGCATTTTGAACAGACTGATTAATTTCATCAGTGTTTGCATGTGCCTCAACAAACTCAGTGATGGTTGGGTTAGGTAGGTTGTGAGGGATTATGTAATAGGAGATGTTAGCTGATGAACTCAAATAAGTACATTTTATTACTATCATTTATCCTATTAATTTGACTTGTTTTACTATATTATGTATGAGGATTGATACTTAATTGTTTACTTTTGTAATTCTCAGGTAAAAACAAGCATTTGGTGAAACTTAGCGATTTTGGACTAATAATGGAGCAAAACATGCATAATGTGAAGAGTCTACTGAAATAAAGAAGATCAAGACTAATCTGCTCCAGATGCGCCGCATCTCACTCATGACATGCGCCGCATCTCTATCAAGATATCACCAGATACGATCCAAGATACAAGAGGACATGCGCCGCATCTAATCATGGAGTTACGCCGCATCTTCTGGTGGTGTACGAATATTCCTGAATATTATAATCTTGGACCCCACGCGAAGTTAAGTACATGCGCCGCATCTACTCCTTAGATGCGCCGCATCTTCCCTCAGATAGAAACTATAAATACCCCAAGGCCAGACGAATTTCGTGTGCATCATATAAGACCGAAGACCGAACAGGAGAAACAAAGGACGAATTCAGTCAAGGAGGCAGCACAAGACACACCCAAATCAAGGATACAAGAGCTGTAAGAAGGTGCTGCATGTGTTTAATTCATTAAGTAGTTTTGTTTTATTGTGTTAACAAACTTTAATTCATCAGGATTGGTGGCTTGTGTAATGTGACAACGAAAGATTGCACTCCCTTTAATACTTGCTTTCCCATCAATTAAAGTTTATATGTTGATGTCTTTGGTTACTACTTATTAGTGCATTGATAACCTCTGTGTCTATTAGTGGCTTGCGGGCATTTGACTGCGGGACATAATGTGGCTCCCACGGTTATTACTAAATTGATCACTTAGGAATAACTTTTAGACATAAGTAATCATTAAGGGTTTACTCGCCGATAAGAATAGGACCAACGAGAAAGGGTTAACTACATACACTTCATATAAAGCTATCAATAAAACAAGTGACAATCTACTTAATCATAAGGACAGCCCTCTTATTGTCTCGAGTATCTATCTGTGTACGTGTGTGCTACTTGCTGATTCGTGCCTATTGGTTTATTTTATTATTTAATTGCAAACAAATCGTGCCAGTCTCTCAGGCTGAAACCCCCTTGCGTTAGGATATTAAAATACTGATTAGAATAACGAGATAATACGTTCCACTCTTAGTGATCGACACTCTACTTACCATTATCTTCATACTGACCGGGTACACTGCTCGTTAAGTGTGTGTGTTATTGATAAGTCGGCTAAATATAAATTTAAAACTTGAGTAGGCATTAAAACTGCTAAACCGCAACGACACATCGCACGCATCAAGTTTTTGGCGCCGCTGCCGGGGAGTGAATTGTTATTATCTGTTAATTTGATTAGTATTTTAATTAGGTTTTTCTTTTTATTAGATTAATTGCATCATTGTACTATTTTGCATATTTGTTGTATTGTGTGTTAATTGTTCTCTTTTATTTTTTGTGTGTTTTATTTTAGTTGTGTGTTTTTATTTGTTTTTTATTTTTCGTATTTTTCTGTTCTGCTATCGTTGTACTGTGCTAAATCAAACGATACGGCGCATCTGATCTCTCAGATACGGCGTATTGCGTTTAATTTTTTTTAATACAACGCGTTTAATTAATTCGATACGACGCATCTTTTCCCCAAGATACGGCGTATCTGTTTTTAATAAGAAAATTTTTCTAAGCGATAAAGTAATACGACGCATCTGGTTTTGCAGATACGGCGTATCTGTTTTTGATAAATTTTTTTTTCTAAACGATAACGCCATACGACGCATCTGCTTTCGCAGATACGGCGTATCTATTATTTTAATTAAAAACAGTTTGCGAATTATTAAACAGATACGGCGCATCGATCTCTATCGATACGGCGCATCTTTCTGAATCAAAAATCTTTTATTTTTAAACATAACGAAAATACGGCGCATTAACTTTCGTTAATACGACGCATTTAATTTTAATTAGATAAGTTGATTTTTGATTAATTAATTCGATACGGCGCATTCTTAAATTCTAAAGCGGCGTATCTATTATCTGGATAAAGTCTGACTAAATTTTAACGATTATAAGATACGGCGTATCCAACTTTTTGGATACGGCGCATCGTCTGCAGATATCAGCTATTTGTATTCATATATCCGTTTCTATATTCATTAATTTCTCTTCTAGCGAACAAATCCTACTGATGATTTTACCTTGGATGACAGATTTTGCTATGGAAGACATGTCAGTTAACGGATATCTTGCTAAGGAATGCTTGTTTTCAGATTCATTCAATGTACTCATGATCGATGCAGATTTATTCTCTTGGGAGACTCCTCTTGAAGCTGCTTTTAAGGAATTTATGCGTTTATGCAATATCGACAAAGAGGTATTCTCTTATGATGTATTTGTGAGGTACACTGGAGAAGAATTGTCGCTCTTATGGCCTATCATTGAAGCCGAAGGATTGAACTGGACTACTATCGAAGAAGATGATGGGAAATTCTATCTTGCATACATGGACTCAAGCAACAACAGCTGTGGTGGAGGCAATACCCAAAACTCTTACATGCCTTATTCCGAACAGTACTGGGGATTGAATGAGAACTATCAGGATAATGACATGAATTATGCTTTGGCGGAGTTACTATTTCATGGCAGATTGGTAAGATTGATAGACCTCTCCCTCAATGATTGGCTAGAACTCAAATATGGTAGTCCGGAATTTGCCCCTGCAAATGAAGTCAAGGAGATTATGACTTCATGGTTGACTCGGAGTTTTAAGAAGCAATTTAACGAGTTCATGGAGATAAAAAAGAATATGATTGGAAAGGTTTGCTTTGACGTTAACCACGATCCTAACGATGTCGATTTTTCAGAATGGTTGGCTAGTAAGTTTAATAACCATAAGAGCATGGATCGTGCTACTAAGGATGCATTATGGGTATATTGGATGAGAGGAGAAGATGAAGAAGTAGAAAGCGATTATGGGTCGTCACTTCATGATTCAACAATCAATGAAGGCATTGAAGAGTTATTCAGAATAGACATTGATGTGTTCGATTATGAGACACCCTTGTGCAAGCAGTTCAAGGAATTTAACTACCTTCTTCAAGTCGATGATGATGTGCTTACTGGAGATCTACCAGGATTTAAGACTTATGACGATTTCAAAAACACCTGGTACTATGAATGGAATGACCAAGTACCATGGGTTTGGGATAAACCATGGGAATTTGCGCACATTAATCACACTTGTACACCCTTCGTTTTCAAGGACGAAAGTAGTGTTTGGCCGACCTGTGATTATAAAAGTGACGGAACCTGTAATGGGGGAAGTATAATTGGGATGAGACGGGTTGGAAACGATGTAACCTTTGAAGATTATGAGTGGTACGATAATGTTGAAGACTGCCCACAAAAGGCGGAGGCTTTACAAGAAAAGGGCAGAATTGAACGCTTGAAAGAACTTAAGGGGACATCGGATACTACTTTCTGGGAATGGGTGCATAAACAGTTTGATGATTTCACAAAGCTTAGTCGTCGGTTACAATATGATTTGGAAAGAGAATGGGAGGCGATTCAAGATGATAATAATAATGAGTCGTTGATTGAAGGACTAGATGATTATTTGATTAAGGATCCTTATTTTAAGTTTGTTGATAAAGACGAGGAAGAGTTCACCAAAAGAAAGTGTCAACTACTTGGGATTCCTTACAATGAGCCACCCATGATTATTTCTGAAAAATTTAAAATCATCAAATATTCTTTAGGTCCTAATGAAGAATATACTGCGGTGAAGACAAAGAGTTATACTAGATTAAGTCGAACGGAAGAAAACGTCGCAGAGATATACGGAAAAATCTTTCGGATGAAGGACGAAGGATGGACCGTGACAAGGACTTATTGCTGAGCTGAACGTGAGTCTAACTTGAAGACTCTGGAATAAAGACAAGTGCTGACCGGGAGACAACCCGGAGAATTTTTATCATTCTGTTTTCTGTGTCGAGTCAGTCAGGCCCGCATGAGGATACGGCGCATCTCAATTCTGAGATGCGATGCATCTCCTGCAATGGTCATATCTTATTTTATTTTTCTGCATTTTTATTTTCGACTTTAAAACTCTTTATCAGTTTATTTTTAATTCGGCGCATCCCTGGTTAAGGATGCGGCGCATCTTTATTCTGATCCGTATTAATTCCAGGCTCGATACGGCGTATCTTCTTCAATAAGATGCGGCGCATCGACTGACCTGATGATTTTCAGTTTTAATTTTTTAAGTTTTATTTTTCCTAACTACTAATGTATTATGCAAGTTTGAACCTTTCTTATCTTAGGTGTGTTTTAAAGTGTTGGTGGTATTATAGTTTCCTGGATTTCCTGTGGATACATCAAGTATGAAGCTTTAACGTTCTAATCCACAAGAAAGATGATTTTTGCTCTTATACTAATGGAGGATCATACCGAGCAAATCTCAGGGGAGTTTTTCTGTTCTAATTCTTTTATTTTCCAGTTTTTAACCTTTTATACAAACAACGAGGACGTTGTTTAACTTAAGTGGGGGGATTGGAGAATTAGAACACTTAACAATTACTTGTCCTAAACTTTTTCAAAAATTATGCTTAAAATGTGCTTAATATATCAAACTTAAAATTTTTTTTAGCATGTTTTTGTTTAAGATCTAAGTTGCATAACTGCACACATGACGTTATTTTCAAAAATTGTGACTTTTCAAAATTCACAAATCTATGAGTGTGCCGGTGACTTGTAAACTTTAGAACTTGGCTTGTATACTATTCGAGACCACCATAATGAGTATTATTTATATAATTGGAATGACTTGTCTAAATTGGTAAAATTCTAGGATTACACCCAAATAGCCTTTATATGTTATGTGTTATTAACTAACTACACTGGTTAGTTAACCCCCGTATAAACCCTTTTGTTACTCTCATTTTTAGAGTAAGATACCCCTAGAAAAACACTCAGAGCCATTCCTTTCGTTTCTTACACCTATGTTTAAAATGTTTCGTTACACCCTTACACCTTAGCCTACCCTGTAGATTAGAATCCGTGGTTGGTTAATTGCTATAGGCAAAGTGTGTTTCCTTACATTACCTGTGTTCGTGTGCGTAATTCATTATCTTTGGTTAGGTCGGGAAATTGCACAATGCAATTGGAGTGAAAGTAAATATTGTATATCTTTGAGTTTATTTTTCGTGTGTTTACTACTTTCGCTATTACCGTTATTTCTGAAGTCATGAAAAGTATGGAAAAATTATCCAGAATTATCATTATAGTGATGTGGTGAAATTTTACACATCTATCTTTATGTTTAAAAAAAAAAAAAAAAAAAAAAAAAAAAAAAAAAAAAATCGAAAAAAAATAAGAAAAGAAAAAGAAAGAAAGAAAAGTTGGAAGTTAGTTTTAACCAACTTAAGTAAAGTTATGTAAGTGGTCGATATCACCACTATTTGTTGTACTATATCTATGGATTGAATGGGAATTGGCAGTTATGGGAACGCCAATTAAGGTTTATTCTTTGATTAAGATCTTGTTGAGTATAATTCGTGTCTACCTAAAGCGTGTGTTTCAAGTGTTAAAGCGTGAGTTATTCGATGATATGAGTCTTATTCATGGGATGGTTGGGATAGTGATTAACCACACTTAGGATTTTAATTTATTTGTTTTGTTTATTTTTATTTTTACACCAATTTATATCCCAAATGTTATCCATACCCTTTATTATTCTTTTCCCAAACCAAACCTTTGATTTATTGAGATTAGGGATTTGAGCAATCTTAAGTATCGTAGTCGTGGATTCGGCTATGTATTTATGATTTTGTCGCCCTTTTTGATATATTATTATTGGTGAAGTTTGGACCTATCTTTAGCCTATTCGAGTTAAGGATTTGAGCAATTGCAAGTATCGTGTTCGTGGATTCGATCATGTATTTGTGATTTTGTCGCCTTTTCTGGAATTTGAGATCGATAGTGAAAAGAGAATAATTAACCCTTAAGCCTACAAACCCTTTTTACCACTTTAGACTTGTTATTCCTTAGCTTTAGTGGTGGAGATGTGTATACTTGCCAAGCTTATGATAGAATATTCGTCACGACTGGACAGTTAAACGATTAGATTTGCTTTTATCAACTTATTTTATTTTACTTCTAATTCGTTAAGTGTTTAGTTGTGTGATTATGAAATAAACGAATACATGCTTAAATATAAAAATAAATCCTAACATCTTTTAGGATACATTTTCATAAAAGAAATTCTAAGGTTTACTTGGGGACAAGTAAAGTTCAAGCGGGGGGATATTTGATGAACTCAAATAAGTACATTTTATTACTATCATTTATCCTATTAATTTGACTTGTTTTACTATATTATGTATGAGGATTGATACTTAATCGTTTACTTTTGTAATTCTCAGGTAAAAACAAGCATTTGGTGAAACTTAGCGATTTTGGACTAATAATGGAGCAAAACATGCATAATGTGAAGAGTCTACTGAAATGAAGAAGATCAAGACTAATCTGCTCCAGATGCGCCGCATCTCACTCATGACATGCGCCGCATCTCTATCAAGATATCACCAGATACGATCCAAGATACAAGAGGACATGCGCCGCATCTAATCATGGAGTTACGCCGCATCTTCTGGCGGTGTACGAATATTCCTGAATATTATAATCTTGGACCCCACGCGAAGTTAAGTACATGCGCCGCATCTACTCCTTAGATGCGCCGCATCTTCCCTCAGATAGAAACTATAAATACCCCAAGGCCAGACGAATTTCGTGTGCATCATATAAGACCGAAGACCGAACATGAGAAACAAAGGACGAATTCAGTCAAGGAGGCAGCACAAGACACACCCAAATCAAGGATACAAGAGCTGTAAGAAGGTGCTGCATGTGTTTAATTCATTAAGTAGTTTTGTTTTATTGTGTTAGCAAACTTTAATTCATCAGGATTGGTGGCTTGTGTAATGTGACAACGAAAGATTGCACTCCCTTTAATACTTGCTTTCCCATCAATTAAAGTTTATATGTTGATGTCTTTGGTTACTACTTATTAGTGCATTGATAACCTCTGTGTCTATTAGTGGCTTGCGGGCATTTGACTGCGGGACATAATGTGGCTCCCACGGTTATTACTAAATTGATCACTTAGGAATAACTTTTAGACATAAATAATCATTAAGGGTTTACTCGCCGATAAGAATAGGACCAACGAGAAAGGGTTAACTACATACACTTCATATAAAGCTATCAATAAAACAAGTGACAATCTACTTAATCATAAGGGCAGCCCTCTTATTGTCTCGAGTATCTATCTGTGTACGTGTGTGCTACTTGCTGATTCGTGCCTATTGGTTTATTTTATTATTTAATTGCAAACAAATCGTGCCAGTCTCTCAGGCTGAAACCCCCTTGCGTTAGGATATTAAAATACTAATTAGAATAACTAGATAATACGTTCCACTCTTAGTGATCGACACTCTACTTACCATTATCTTCATACTGACCGGGTACACTGCTCGTTAAGTGTGTGTGTTATTGATAAGTCGGCTAAATATAAATTTAAAACTTGAGTAGGCATTAAAACTGCTAAACCGTAACGACACATCGCACGCATCATTAGCATCATCTTGATACTGAGTGGAAGGATTGTTTTCAGGAAGATATTCATCAGGAGGATATCTTGAAGAGTTATCAATTCCTCTCTCTTCTACTGAGGCAGTTGAGAACCTGATTGCATCAGTGCTCTCATCAAAGGTAACATGAAATGTTTCCTCAGTCTGCTGTCTCCTTGTGTTGAACACTCTGAAGGCTTTTGAGACAAGTGAGTATCCCAGGAAGTATCCATCATCAGCTTTTGCATCAAATTTCCCTAAGTGATCCTTGTGATTATGAATAAACATAGGACACCCAAAGACATGAAAGTAGCTGATGTCAGGGATTCTTCCTTTGAATAACTCATATGGGGTTTTCCCATGTCTCTTGACAATGATGGATCTGTTTTGTATATAACAGGCAGTTTTGACTGCATCAGTCCAAAAATGTTTGGAAAGGACTGATCCACTTAGCATTGTCCTAGCAGATTCAATGAGTGTTCTATTTTTCCTTTCAGCAACACCATTTTGTTCAGGTGCGTATGGTGAGGAAAAGTTTTGGGAGATACCTTTCTCATCACAGAAACATTCAAGTTCATAATTTTTGAACTCAGTCCCAATGTTAGTTCTAATCTGTTTGACCTTAATGTCATTTTGATTTTCAATGTTCCTGACAAAGGACATGATTGTTTCAGCTGCCTGACTCTTTTTGATCAGGAAGAATACCCAAGTGTATCTAGAGTATTCATCCACTATGACCAAAGTATACTTCTCATGGTTAATAGACCTTGGACTGACAGGTCCAAATAGATCCATATGGATAAGATGTAGGCAGTTCTTGATGGAAAAGTTGGTTTTGGTTTTAAAGGATGCTCTGTGATGTTTACCTTTTTCACAAGCTGAGCATGGTTTATCCTTTGAAAACACTAGTGATGGTAAGCCAAGGACCTTGTTTTGTTTTACAAGATTGTTTATGTTTTTAAAGTTCAGGTGGGTGAGTCTCTTATGCCAAAGCCAGTTGAGTGTATCAGTGGCCTTAGCAAAGAGACAAGTTCCATCCTGAGTTAGACTGGACATGTCTAATACATAAACATCTTGTCTTCTTGGTGCAATGAGGACAATTTCCTTATTTGCATTGAAGATGGTTCCTTGCTTATCATCAAACTGAACTATGTATTTTGCATCACATAGTTGACTGACACTGATCAGATTGTACTTAAGACCATTTACATAAGCTATCCTAGTAAAGACAATACCGTTGCAGTTTACTGAACCATAACCCTCAGTGAGACATGATGAATTATCAGCAAATATCACTTTGGGTCCTGGTTCTTCCACATATTTGTGCAGACACTCCTTAACACCAGTCATGCTCCTTGAACATCCACTGTCTAGATGCCAAACAGGATCCCTGGCATGCCTCTTCTTCATGGTGATGTTGACCCACTCTCCATTCCTAGCATGGCTTTTTCCCACAGCCACCTGATCCTCTTCAGAAAGTGCCATCAGTGCACTAACTCTTATTTCCTCATCAGAGGAAACCTCTTCTTCATCCCAATCATATGCTTCAGCTACTAATACCTTGTTCTTTGTCTGAATAGGTTTGGATGTTTGAGCAGCCTGAGACAATATGGGGTTAGTTTCAAGAAGTGCAAGTTTAGCTTTGATTTTCCTATATTTTGTTTCAAAATCCTTTTGACCCTTATTTTGAAATTGTTGGGTGGACTGAAACATTTTAGGTTGAAACTTGCTAGTTCCTGAGGAACTGTTTTCTGAGAATTTGTAAGAGGGTTCTGAGATAGTTTTAGAATAACAGTCCCTAGCAAAATGACCCTTTTTACCACATTTAAAGCATTCAGTGGTCTCATTTGCTTTTGGTTTGGTAAAGTTGGACTGATTTCTTTTGATGAAACGTCTTGAACTAGCAAGGAGTGCCTTTTCTTAGAATTCCAAGTTCAAGTCGTTCAGGTACTCCTCACCAGTCCTTTCATCAATTTCATCTTCAGATTCCTCTTGAAAATCCTGCACAACACCATTAGAATAGAAAGCAGTTGATATGGGTGTGGAGGTTAAGGCCTTTTTGGACTCCAGAGCTTTTGAGTCAGGGTATCTCCTTGAGATCAAGTTGTCTTCATAGACAAACTTTCCATAAATTTCAGGGAGCTCAAGGGTTTGAATGTGGTTAGCATTCCTCAGGCCTTGTGAGAATTTGAGCTACTTCTCAGGGAGATTGTTGACAAAGCCAACATTAGTGATGAAGCGAAAAGTGTACCGCTTTTAGGGGGTCATTTAAGCCCTAAATTGTATTTATTTGATCAAATATTGCCCTAAATCGTTCCTTTTGTCATTTTAGGTACTTTGGAGAAGAAATCTGGAAAAGGAAGCATTTTGGACGTTTTTGGAGCATAAAAGTGAAGAAAACGACAAAGTCTCAAAAATATGCTGGAAAGTACCTATGACGGCGTCAAGCTCTATTGTGACGCCGTCAGACCTTGATAAGCCAGAGAAATTTTGGAAGATTAAAGGGGGACGGCGTCAAGAAGGTCGTCAAGCCTTGATAGGCCAGAGCGGATTTTGGAGGATTAAAGAGGGACGGCGTCAGGAAGACCATCCGGGAACCCTAGACACGGCGAGGTGACGGCGTCAAGATCTATAACGTGACGCCGTCAGCCACTAAGTTCTATATATAGTTTTGCAATTTTTTGTCATTAGTGTGCAACTTTGTGAGGAGAAACCCTAAGACGAATTTCTGCCATTTTTTAAGGGTTTTCATACCCTTGGATCTCCCATGTTTAATTGAAGATAAGTAATCACTTAATCAATCAATATGTCTATGTGTTGTTTGATTATATCTTGTTCTTGTCTTTTGATTAACATGCTAGGCTAGATTTATCTTGTGTTTGCTTAGATCTAATGAAACCTAACTATTGATTATTAGTTGTTAGTGTGTTATTAATTGTATTGGATGATTGTTTATCGATGTTAGGCTTAAGAAAACTGGCTAACCTCCTATACGGTAACTTGCTTGAACGTCTTAAGAAACATGAACCAATGCGTACTAAGGTTATTATGGTTGTATTTAATGCATGAGCGAATTCTAGTGATCCCATGTTAGGAGCTTCTTAGCCGGCTCGACATAGGAGTGAAGTAGGAGCTTGTAGAGTTGGGGAAGTACGTACGCCACCCCACGATTGGTATTAAGGAATACACCCGTCATCCACGCAATTAATACACACTAATCAACCGGTAAAAGATAGTTAGGGAGTAAGGAAATCTAAGTAAACACATTTCTCCCCATATAAGTTACATAACCTTTTCATTTTCAGTTATTTTATTTTATTTGCATTTGTAGTTATTTGGGTTAGTTGACTAGCAACTAATTCCGCCCACTCCTTAAAACCCGAGATTTTACTTGCTTTTATAAAAAAATATAAAAATACAAAAAGAATCTTCCCTCACCCTTAGACCTATTAGAGTAGTTTTTCAATCCTAACGACACTATTCCCCTAGAGAAGGATCAATCCCCCGGTACTTGCCACTTCACTATACTACATCGGTCAGGTACACTGCCTGGTGGGGATTGCAAGCCTCTTGAGATCCCTCAAGAGGTAAAACCTGTTGTAAGGTCGCAAAACCACGCATCAAGTTTTTGGCGCCGCTGCCGGGGAGTAGTTATTGTTTAGGTTGAATTTTTATTTTATTAGGTCTACTCACTAGATTCCTTTCTAGTGAGATTTTTATTTTTATTTTTCTAGGTTTTCTTTAGTCTATCTTTTTTCTTCGTTTCTTTGTTCGTAACCATTACCATCTGACATCATGGAAGGTGGTAATATCCTTGATCCCAACAATCCACCACCACAACAACACCCACCTCCTAGAGCCCGTACCTTAGGAGACTACTCCCGTCCTAGCCACCATGGCTATCGAAACACCATTGAGCTCACTCAAGGAGCCAATGTCACTCCCTTGCGATCCGACACCATCCGGTTGGTGCAAAGCGGATGCGCATTCCATGGACTTCGTTCCGAAGATCCTAATCAACATCTCAAGGACTTTCTCAAAATTGTTGATTCCATAGACCTTGATGTTGCCACTCGAGAGACGACCCGACTGCGTCTCTTTCAATTCTCTCTGCGGGACCAAGCTAGTCAATGGCTAGAGCGTCTACCCGCAGGATCCATCACCTCTTGGGATGATCTCACCACTCGTTTCCTCGCTCAGTTTTTCCCACCAGGAAGAACTACCAAGCTAAGGAATGATATCTTGATGTTCCAACAACGTCAAGGCGAAACCCTCTACGAGGCATGGACTCGATTTAAGGACTTACTCCAAAAAGTCCCTCACCATGGCATGGATCCTTGGCTACAAATCCAACGATTTTATGATGGCGTAAACCATCAAACTAGAAGAACCATAGATTACGCTGCCAATGGAAGGCTGAGCAGGCTCAGTGTCGATAAGTGCTGGGAAGTCATTGAGGACTTAGCACAGTACGAAGAAGAAGAATGGGAAGACTTAACGTTCTCGGAAGAAGGGATTTTAAATTGCATGAGTGCAACCCAAGAAAAGCTGTTCGAAAACATAAAAAGGCAGGTTGAGAGATTAATGAAAGCCGAGACACCTACGGCTGATGAAAATCCCGATGAGTATGTAAACACAATTGGTAAACATACGTCTCATCAATTCTCACGACAAGAGGAATTTGAAGGGATAATGCTAACTTTCGTGAACAACCAAGAGAAACAGATCCAGGAATTAGAGACTCACTTGAAAAACACCCAAGATGTGTTCATGGAACTAGCAAAAAAGTTTATCTCGAGAATAAAGGAGAAAATTAGGGAGGAAGCTTTACCCAAGAAGATCGAGAAGATCTTTGAACTTCCAGTCCCTAATAAACCGTACAACGAATGGGATGACGAGATTCCTTTCCCAAAGCCTTCACCTTTAAAACTCTCTTATCCCTTTGGGCTCCCTTGCGAGGATAAGAATTCTCATGTATATGGTATATTCGTGGGGAGCATGGTGGTCACACTCCCTGACTTTCACGAAGTAAGGAAACGATCATTTGGCTTTAAGCCAGGTGTGAAAAGAATTCAATTCAAGCGCACCCTCATTTCGAAAACCCCCTGGAAAAGTTCCCCTCACTCCCTGAATACCTGCCGTGATGGAAATTGGAACCTGAATGAGACGTCAACCGACCCTTTCCAACATTTTACTACATCCCGTGACAGTAACAAAACATTTGACCCAGGAGGAACTTGTTAACGAGACTAGCTATCAGGGTTATTGACCCTGACAAGCTGCTCACTAAAAATACAAGGGGCTCATCTGTAAACTGGCACAAAGTGGTAAATTACGCTGGTCTGACGGCGTCAGACTATGAACGTGACGCCGTCACCCCGTCTGCACAACAATAATAACTTTATTTCCATCACTTTCATCACAAACCCCACAAACCATATCCACTCCAACCCCACCTACGAATCTCCAAGGTCCAATTCACCAACTTCCGTTACCAATCTCCACGTGGTAAGTAATTTTTATTCATTCTTTTCGCTTCAATTACTCATAGGATTCTTCAATTTCGAAAACCCCCAACTCATGAAACCCTAGGATTGATTCATGCTTAGAACTCATAATGTCCTTTAATTAGTGTTATTTAGCAATAATTAAAGCATTTGATGATTGGCAATCAAATGGGTCTATTCACTAATTGGGAGGCCACGAATTTGAACCATAACCTATGATCCAATCACCCATTTTGCTGTAAAAAGGGGCGTTTGGTTTATGAACCTGAAGTTTGAATATTGATTTTTCCCTCGTAATTTTGGATTTGAATTTGGTCGAACCTGACGGCGTCACCTAGCAAAGGGTGACGGCGTCAGACTTGTCTGATGCTCAACTAATTCTTTGATTCACAAATTAACCCTTTTTGTTCCTCATTGCTTTGTTCCAGATAATGAGTAAGCGTCAACGACCTAGCATAGGGAGTTCCTCTAGATCTCAACAAGAGAACTTTGGCGACACGGTCCTCAGTTGGGGTGTCTTCAATAACGATGCTACCACGACTAAATACACCCAATTGCTACAACACAAAGTTGAAAATGGGGTCGTGGTAGATTGGAGCTTTTTGAGGAGGGAAGGTCTTGAGCAAACCTTTCTCCAAAGCTTTCAAACTGATGAATTCACCGGCCCTCAGTGGGAAAACCTGTTTAGAACTCAAGATCCGGTCTATGACGAATTGGTACGTGAATTCTTTGCCACTTTTCACTTTGACATGGCCGAGGCAAGGACCGATGTGGCCAGAACCACAGTCTATTTTAGGCTGGGGGGTGAGCTTAGGACATGCTCGGTTACAGAGTTCGGATGGAGACTAGGGTTGTACAGTCAGCATGAAACCACTCAAGCAGGGTTCATGCCTAGGTTGTTGCATGGAGAGACAATGAGGAATGATTTTTGATGTTCCATGTTCTGGCCGACTATTGGAGATGGTGTGTACACCTCGACTACTGTGGCATCTCAAATCAGGGAACCTAGGGTTAGGTTGACCCATAGATGTCTCACCTACAGCTTGACAGGGCGCCACAGCTCTTACCACCGCGTCACTGCTTCAGACCTCTTCTATTTGTACACCATTTACTCAGATGAGGTTTACTGCAACATCCCATTTTGGGTAGCTAGCTTTCTGAATGGTGGAGTTGGGGAAAGGGAAGGAGATAGGATTTATGGTGGGATGTTTGTCACCCGGCTGGCCCGATCCTATGGAGTCCTCAGGCCCGAGGTCATGAGGTATTTGAGTGGTGGTGATGCATGCAGGACAGTGAAGGTTAGGTCCCTGAAGCAGATGGAGGTTGTTATGGAGATGGATGATAGGACCTTTATGTGGTATAATCCAGACGGAGCTGAGGATGTTGGTGGTGGGGATGATGAGGAAGAGGAGCATCAGCAGCAGCAGCATGGGGGTTATGAGGCTGGTACGGCAGATTACTACCGGCACATGAGCAGAGGGGATTGGCAGGCTCACCAGGGGGCCTGGATGGGCCAGGTTTATACTTGGAGGACCCGGGTTGACGAGAGGTTCGACTGGATGTATGATCACACTATTCGACAGATGCAGCATTTATCTACGCGTGATCAGTTGGACCCACACCTGCAGATTGACCCTTTCCCTGGACGTGAGCAGGACTACCCACCATATGGGTACTACGGGCACCTCCCTCCAAACTACGACTATCGCCAAGGTCCCCCACCCCAGTGATGATTTGATTTGATGTTATGATGTTTAAACAATTTAATCTATGGTTGTATGTTTTGGAACAATTTGGTCTGTAATAGTTTAGGATTAGGCATCTTTTGGCCTTTGAATTCTTGTGACACTTGGTTTTCGTTATTGCATGTTGGCTTTATTTGCTTTGTGTATTTATTTATTTGTTTGTTTGATTTTATTTGCTTCCGTATGTATGTTTAATTTTTATTATTATTGATTCATGTTCAAAAGTAAATTGTGAAAATGCTTTATTTTGTTTTTAACTTCGTCTTAACTACATATAATGATATTTTGCAAAAGATAAGTGTAAGGGAAATCCAAATCGGTTTATTAGAACAAATGAACATGAATCGTAATAATATTAAATTAACATACATATTAGAAATTGTTTGAGTCAAATGCTTGTATCGAGTCATAATGATATTTTGCAGGATTTCCAGGAAGTAAGGTATAGGTTTTTCCAAAAATTTTCCGAAAACTTAACATGAGAATTCTGTCAGATCATTTCTGACGGCGTCAGGCCTTACAACCTGACGGCGTCAGGTTTTAATTTTCTGAAATTTTTGAAAGTTTTGTTTTCATAAAAAGTTTTTATTAAATCTCTAACTTATAAACTCCAGGAATCTGCAAAATTATCATTCCACAAGCACTATATCCTCATATAGAATTTATCCCGCCGATGTTATGCAGGTTTTCGTGTTTGTTTTCTCAGGTTTAACAGGTTATTTTGGACAAGGAGATGTATGTGGAATCAAGCTTTTGGCGATGCTTTAGTCTTGAAGCTTCCACATTACCTTGGAAGAAGATCTAACCATGTTACCCCTTTATCCACCGAGCGAATCAGGGGAGTATTTGATTTCATTCTTTTACCTCATTTACTTTTACATCTTGTTATTTGAACATTGGGGACAATGTTCATCTTAAGTGTAGAGGGGGGGGGGGTAAAGTACGATACTTTAGAGAATGCTATTACGCTTGATTTTTGTTTGTTTAATGGTAGATGTGTAATAAAACTGAGATAAATACCTGTTAGGGCAATTTTTTGTGCCAAATTTAAAATTTTTTACAACATTTAGGAGTGAAACTTTGATCTTAATGAGCGTCTCATGGATAGGAGTTATATGACTAGCACAAAAACCGTACCACTAAAAAATTTTCCATCCCAAATATGTGAGGTTCGCCCCTAGAATTGGTAGGAAAAGCATTTATGCTATGATGTATGTACCGGTAGCACTTAGATTCTAGAACTTGCGTTAGGACCATTCCGAGGCCACAAGTGAGACTACATTCGTGTAGTTAGATTTACTACATGATAAGAGGCATTAGGATTAACCCATTGTTTTACACCTGTGTTTTTGTTATAATTACGTTGGCTACATTGGTCAAGTAATTCTCCCACACCCTTTGCGTTGTACTCATTTTTGGTACACGATACCCCTAGTACACCCCTCAGAGCCTATCTTTTCGTTTCGACCTTTAAGCATTTTACTTAAAGGAAGAATTTGTTACACCCCACTTAAATGTACACCCAAATCGCCTTAGCCTACCTTGTATGCACTCATTTTTAGTGCATTATTGTGACAACATTTGTTTAAACCCCAAGTTAATTATCTAATTGATTACATGGTTGCTAAGTCGAGTCATATCCTTGTACATATTATTTTGGGACGATTGGGACTCATGGGTAAAATACTAGTGTAATGGAGTAATGGGGAAGAACAACATTATTACCCCCATATGTGCTAAATATTTTAAAAGTACTCCAAGTGTTTCGATTATCTTAATTCGAGTCATTAGAATAGTTATTTGTAAAGTTATGTAAAAGTTCAAGTGTAAGGGGAATGCAACGCCCCTATGATGTATTATTTTGGATGGTAGGGCAAGAGTGTATGAAAAAAAAAAAAAAAATCAAGAAAAATACAAAAAAATGAGAAAAAGAAAAGTAGAAAAAATATACGGACTACCATCCCGTTTCATTTTATGTTTATTTTATGTTTTTGTTATTTTGTTTTTAGCTTAAGTCGAGTCTAGTCTTGGCTTAGCAACGCCATATTGTACATGTAATTAATCAAGATCTTTAACTCGCCACCAGTAAAATATCCCTTATCCAACAAATCCGTGTTTATCATATCCCTACACCTAACGTTATAACCCGTTTAAAAGCCCTCTTTGATAGTTTATCTTAGGTGCTTACGCCTAGTGGAGGAGGTTTTTAATCCTTTCCCAAGCCTATGGTAATCTATTTGCTATGACAGGTAGTGAGAGATATTATCCGTTTTCATTTATGAGATATACTTTTATGACACCTGAGAGATGTGAGTATCTAAACACAACTTGTGAGGTGCTAGTTTGTAATCTCCGTGCTTATTATGATTAAAGTGGAACAACTATTTGTTGTAATTACTTTTATATTAGCATTAAATGACCCCTAACTTGTATTTTGATTAGAATAAAAGCGCATTTGCTTGAGGACAAGCAAATCTCAAGTGTAAGGGTATTTGATGAAGCGAAAAGTGTACCGCTTTTAGGGGGTCATTTAAGCCCTAAATCGTATTTATTTGATCAAATATTGCCCTAAATCGTTCCTTTTGTCATTTTAGGTACTTTGGAGAAGAAATCTGGAAAAGGAAGCATTTTGGACGTTTTTGGAGCATAAAAGTGAAGAAAACGACAAAGTCTCAAAAATATGCTGGAAAGTACCTGTGACGGCGTCAAGCTCTATTGTGACGCCGTCAGACCTTGATAAGCCAGAGAAATTTTGGAAGATTAAAGGGGGACGGCGTCAAGAAGGTCGTCAAGCCTTGATAGGCCAGAGCGGATTTTGGAGGATTAAAGAGGGACGGCGTCAGGAAGACCATCCGGGAACCCTAGCCACGGCGAGGTGACGGCGTCAAGATCTATAACGTGACGCCGTCAGCCACTAAGTTCTATATATAGTTTTGCAATTTTTAGTCATTAGTGTGCAACTTTGTGAGGAGAAACCCTAAGACGAATTTCTGCCATTTTTTAAGGGTTTTCATACCCTTGGATCTCCCATGTTTAATTGAAGATAAGTAATCACTTAATCAATCAATATGTCTATGTGTTGTTTGATTATATCTTGTTCTTGTCTTTTGATTAACATGCTAGGCTAGATTTATCTTGTGTTTGCTTAGATCTAATGAAACCTAACTATTGATTATTAGTTGTTAGTGTGTTATTAATTGTATTGGATGATTGTTTATCGATGTTAGGCTTAAGAAAACTGGCTAACCTCCTATACGGTAACTTGCTTGAACGTCTTAAGAAACATGAACCAATGCGTACTAAGGTTATTATGGTTGTATTTAATGCATGAGCGAATTCTAGTGACCCCATGTTAGGAGCTTCTTAGCCGGCTCGACATAGGAGTGAAGTAGGAGCTTGTAGAGTTGGGGAAGTACGTACGCCACCCCACGATTGGTATTAAGGAATACACCCGTCATCCACGCAATTAATACACACTAATCAACCGGTAAAAGATAGTTAGGGAGTAAGGAAATCTAAGTAAACACATTTCTCCCCATATAAGTTACACAACCTTTTCATTTTCAGTTATTTTATTTTATTTGCATTTGTAGTTATTTGGGTTAGTTGACTAGCAACTAATTCCGCCCACTCCTTAAAACCCGAGATTTTACTTGCTTTTATAAAAAAATATAAAAATACAAAAAGAATCTTCCCTCACCCTTAGACCTATTAGAGTAGTTTTTCAATCCTAACGACACTATTCCCCTAGAGAACGATCAATCCCCCGGTACTTGCCACTTCACTATACTACATCGGTCAGGTACACTGCCTGGTGGGGATTGCAAGCCTCTTGAGATCCCTCAAGAGGTAAAGCCTGTTGTAAGGTCGCAAAACCACGCATCAATTAGTCTCATGCTTAGATAAAGTTACACCATCATTTGATAGCTCATTTATCAAAGTCTTGTATCTGGTGTAGGTCTGAGAGAGACTTTCAGAGTCCTTTGCCCTGAAAGTATTGTACTCAAGTTTAAGGTCCATGACCCTATTTTCCTTGGTATCTGAGGGACCCTCAAAGCTATTTACCAAGTCATCCCAAGTTTGCTTGGCTGTAGAACAGTTGATGACTGATTCCATTATATCGTCAGGAAGACATGATATAAGGATGCTTTTCAGGCGATGGTCCTGATTGACCACCCTCCTCTCATCTATGGTCCATTGAGCTTCAGGCTTAATTAGCCCTGCAACAGTTTTTGGGACAAATGGGCCATCCTTGATACAAGCGATGTAGTAGGGTTCCATCCCAATTAAATAGCAAATCATACGTTTTTTCCATTTGCTAAATTTGCCAGCCTCAAGTCTGGGTGCTACAGCAGAATAGCTGCCACCCTTTTTGTCGACTAACTGGGGCACATTGGTATCAGTCATTTTAGGATCTTGGTTTTAAAAACCTGGAGCTCTCTGGGTTTTTGAAAGGTTTTATAAACCAGAGGCTCTGATACCACTTGTTGTTCTCTTAGCACACCGAGTAATAACAATTAAGTTAAACTAAATGAGCTTATGACTGAGATCAATGCAAAGAATATTTCTAACAGTTATAATACGTGAATAAAAAAAACACAATATTTTTCAATGTTTAAATTCTTATTAGAAATAATTCCAAGAATCTATTACCCAAGTGTTTTGCGGAACAAACACTTGGGATTGAATAGACAAGGGTTTATGGTGTCTCCTATCGAAACTTAAGTTTTGCTTGAGTGGTAACAATATACCCACTGAGCTATCTCAGTGAGTTGTATACACTTTGTAGGAGAGAAGTTACTTTGTAAAAGTTCTAAGCTTTCATTATACAAAGCACACATAACTTCTCTCCATCTGATCTATTTATACACAAGTAATCTAAGTATAAGTGATTAAAATTATTACAAGTTGTTGAGGTAGCGTGTCTGACAATTACAAACAGTAATTGTCATTTTCAAGAACCAATAGGAATGGGCTAATAAGACTTTGGGAGTTGTTGGCTGACACTCCATGACTTTTAGCCGCAATAGGGAAGGTTGGTATCTGACAAGATAAGAGTGTTTGGTTTGACACTCTTATCTTCTCAGATCTTTCCCTTTTGTTCCCGCCTATTCTTCAGGCATTGGTTCCTTAGTCTTCAATCACTTTAATGTTGTTGAGGAGACTGGGGTTCAGTGAGTTCTTGTCCAACACTCACTGAACCATCATCTTCTTCTTTGGCTTAAGTCCTACTCAGGGAGTACCGCCTTCCTGAGAGTGAGTCCTTTATTGAACTTGCCTTAAGCATCTTGAAGATGACTCACTGAGAGGCTGTTCTCTCAGTGACTTGAATTATTCTCGGTTTAGCAAACACTTGGCTTAATTTTTGTTTAAATCCTGTTTAAGATAATTGGGTGTTTTACGAACCCAACACGGGATAAATCGGGGATTAATCAGCATTTCCGGCAAGTTTTAGGTATTTATGGCGAGTTTTGGGTATTTTCGGCAATGTATGCCTTAAAGAATAACTTGTAATAGATAAAAACTACGACTATAAGTGATTAAAACAAGTTTCATGTGACTTCATGGTATTTCGGGCGAGATTTGCAGTTTTATAGCAAGTTTGACCAGCGTTGACTACCAGTACCACCATTGACCTATTTTTTTTTTACTGATTTGCACAAATCAAAAAGGTTGGTGGCCGATTAGCGCCTAAGCGGCGATTATATTGGTCTTGTAGGCCGTTTTTAGCAACAATGATTCCGAGATTACCCTCCTGACACCGTACTTTTCTACTAACTTCCATGATTTCTCTCTCCAATTGTGAATCCTACGACTAAAATACGAAACATGCCCTGGCCACCTACAACATTACGAAATCACTTTCCCTTCAATTTTATCTTTCTTAGGTAAAATCACATCTCTAATCATTCTTTCATTTATTTGTTTACAAAACTTTAGTGTCTTTTTTTCGCTCTTCACTTTTGCATTTTACCACTGAAAATTTCATGACAGAAATCACAATATTGTGATGATGGGTAAGTGTTTATGCATTTATATTCTTGTTTCGTTTTATTTTCTTCATAGATTTCCAGTTTACATCATATTTGTAACACCCCAATTTTTATTTTTATTTTTATTTTGAAAAAAAAAAGAAAAAACAAAATAAACTTTAGCGGATAAATCTATTACTATTATAATGGAATAAATAATGTCCCACATTAACGGAGTTAACAATAAAGTTAGACAAGACTTGGTATGCAATAAAATATAACATGTTTGGACTTGGATTGCAATGTAGTCTTACCATAAGGGCTAAGGTAATCCGGCTATTCCGTCTAGGACCCAGTTAGTTTCGGGTAAGACCCAGCTATATCCGGTCAAGACCTCGATAGATCCGGCTAAGAAACGGTTATTCCGGCCAAGACCCAGTTAGATCTGGGTAAGACCCGGTTATTCCGGCCAAGACCAAGATAGATCTGGGTAAGACCCGGCTATTTCGGCTAGGACCCAGTTAGATTTGGCTAAGAACCGACTATTCTGGCCAAGACCCAGTTAGATCCGGGTAAGACCCGGCTATTCCGGCCAAGACCCAGTTAGATCCGGGTAAGACCCGGCTATTCCGGCCAAGAATCGGCTATATCAGGTCAAGATCCGGCTATATCCAGCTAAGAATCGTCTATTTCGTCTAAGACCCTGTTTGATCGGGGTAATATTCGACTATTCCGGCCAAAACCCAGTTAGATACGGGTAAGACCCAGCTATGTTCGGCTATTTCCAACAAGAACCTGCTATATTCGGCTAAGAAACGGTTATTCCGGCAAGACCCAGTTTGATCCGGGTAAGATCCGACTATTTCAGCCAAGTCCCAGTTAGATCCGGGTAAGACCCGGCTATATCCGACTATATCTGGTTAAGAACCCGCTATATCTGGCTAAGAAACGGTTATTCCGGCCAAGACCCAGTTAGATCAGAGTAAGACCCGACTATTCCAGCCAAGACCCAGTTAGATCCGGGTAAGAATCGGCTATTCTGGCCAAGACCCAGTTAGATCCGGGTAAGAACTGGCTCTTTCCCGCTATATCCGGTCAAGCACCCGCTATATCCGGTCAAGACCCGGCTATATCCAGTCAAGAATAAGAACCGGCTATTTCGTCTAAGACCCAGTTTGATTCGGGTAAGATTCGACAATTCCGGCCTAGACCTAGTTAGATCTGGGTAAGACTCGGCTATTCCGGCCAAGACCTAGTTAGATCTGGCTAAAAACCGGCTATTCAGGCCAAGACCCAGTAAGACCTGGCTATCTACGGCTATATCCGGTCAAGAACCCACTATATCCGACTAAGAAATGGTTATTCTGGCCAAGACCCAGTTAGATATGGGCAAGACCCAGCTATTCCAGCCAAGACCCAGTTAAATTTGGCTAAGAACCGGCTATTCCGGCCAGGACCCAGTTAAATCTGGCTAAGAACCGGCTATTCTGGCCAAGACCCAGTTAGATTTGGGTAAGACCCAGCTATTCCGGCCAAGACCCAGTTAGATCCGGCTATTCCGGCCAAGAACCGGCTATATCCGGTCAAGACCCAGTTTGATCTGAGTTAGACTCGACTATTCCAGCAAAGACCCATTTAGATATGGATAAGAACCGGCTATTCTGGCCAAGGCCTAGTTAGATCCGGGTAAGACCCGGCTATTCCGGCCAAGACCCAGTTATCTGGGTAACACTCGGCTATTTCGGCCAAGACCCGACTGTATCCGGTCAAGACTCGACTATATCATGCTAAGAACCGGTTATTTCGTCTAAGACCCAGTATGATCGGGGCAATATTCGACTATAATGTCGAAGACCAAGTTAGATCCGGGTAAGAACCGGCTCTGTCCCGCTATAACCGGTCAAGAACCTGCTATATCTAGCTAAGAAACAGTTATTCCGGCCAATATCCAGTTAGATCTGGGTAAGACCTGACTATTCCGACCAAGACCCAGTTAGATCTGGCTAAGAACTGGCTATTCTGGCTAAGACCCAGTTAGATCCGGGTAATACCCAGCTTTTCCTTCCCAAGACCTAGTTAAATCCTGTAAGAATCGGCTATTCCAGCCAAGACCCAGCTAAAAAATGGCTATTCCGTCCAAGACCTGATTATATCCGGGCAAGACCCGACTATTCCAGCCAAGACCTGACTATTTCGGCCAAAACCCGACTATATCCGATCAAGACGCCACTATATGCGGCTAAGAAACGGTAATTCCTGCCAAGACCGAGTAAGATCTGGGTAAGACCCGGCTACTCCGACCAACACCAAGTTAGATATGGCAAAGAACAGGGTATTCTTGCCAAGACCCAGTTAGATCCGAGTAAGACTCGGCTATTCCAGCCAAGACCCAGTTATATCCGGGTAAGACCTGGCTATATCCGGTCAAGACTAAGAACCGGCTATTTCGTCTAAGAATCAGTTTGATTCGGGTAAGATTCGACTATTCCGGCCTAGACAACAAGAGGTGTTAATTGAAGATGAGAGTCACGTGTTAAGACAACAAGAGATGGCCCAGACACTTAATAAGAGGACGGTGTCAGGCATAACGTGACGGCGTCAGAAGATATAAGGTGACGCCGTCATAACGGCGACTTGCACCAGACGAAACCCTAATCACGGCGAGCTGACGACGTCAGGACCTATAAGCTGACGCCGTCAGAGTTGTAATCATATATATATTTCGTATGTTTTTCATAATTCGTGTAACATCTTGGAGTAGGGTTTTGTGGACGAATTTGACAGCTTTTGTAAGGGTTTTACAACTCCCAAAACCTATGTTTTATTGAAGATAAGTTATTCGTTTAATCATTTAATATGTCTATGTGTTGTTTGATTACTTGTTTATCTTCTCTTCTCTTCTATTTAACTTGCTAGCTTAAGTTTATTTGTGTTTGCTTAGATCTAATAAAACCTAGTTGTTGAATATTGATTCGTCGTCTCTTGTTTAGTTGATTGCTTTGCGTTAGGCTAAGAAAATTGGCTGACCTCTTATATGTAACTAGCTTGAACGTCTTAGAAACGCAACTGTAGAGTGCACTATTGGTTTTTCTCGTTGTATTTATTGCATGAATTGCGGCTTGTAGATCCTATAAAACTTAATTGACTTTAAGGTTTTTAGGGGAGACTAAGATTCATAGAGTTGGGGACTTCGGCACCTCCCCACGACCAATATTAAGGAATACAACGCTTCAACTAAAACAAGGACGTGACAATTCGACAAATCAGTAGGAGATAACTAGGGAGTAATTAAATCTAAGTGAACACGCTTTTCCCTACTATAAGAAGTCACCAATTGTACTTTTTCATTTTAATTAGTTCAATTTCAAGTTATAATTAGTTTTGGGTTAGTTGATTATGTTGGGAATTCTGCTGAGTAAGAATTCTGCTGAGGAATACTGCTGACGGAATCTGCTGAAGAGCTGGATTCTGCTGAAGAAGTGATTCTGCGAAAGTAGTAAAACCGCGTAGTTTGTTTCTGCGGATATAGATATTCCGCGTATTTTGTTATTAGTTAGGATATGCATGAGTTTTATTAGGAAATTATAATGCATATCTTCTTTTAGTTTTTAGAATATACGTTTCTTGTGAAACGGTTTAGGGTTTCTTGTCTATAAAAAGAATACATTATTATGTATTATGTATGTGTTTTTGAAAAACAAGTTTTAGTTTTAATAAAAGATCCATAGAGGATCAAGTGTTCTTAGTAATCTGTGTTCTTACTTGTGTTTGATTTCCGCTTTAGAATACAAGTAATAGAGACTTTCTATTAGTGTGTTTGTGATTACATAGACATTACTAACGATCCACGAGCGCTCAAAGATCTATCAAGGTCTAGGGTTTAACAAGTGGTATCAGAGACTCGGGAGAGTCTCTGTGATACTAAGAACATCTTTTCTTTTACACCCTCTCAAACAAAACAACCAAAACAATGCCTGGATCAGACGATGGATCAAAAGTTAACAACAACCAAAACACCACATCTATGCAACAACTCACTCTCACCAACAGCAATGCAAAGTTCCCATACCTCAAGAAGGAAGAGTATGAATTGTGGGCTATGAAGATGCAGAACTGGATCACTAATATTGATTGGAATCTTTGGGAAATTGTCAAAAAGGGAAATAGTTTGAAGAAGCACATCAAAGATGCTGATGGTAGAGTTACCATTGTTGATCCTAAAACTGCTTAAGTGATTCTTGCTGTACAGAGAGAGAATAAAGTTAGAACTATTCTCCTTCAGGCTATTCCAGATGATCACATTGGTGACTTTCACTACATAGAGGATGCAAAGGACATCTGGATGGCCATCAAGGCTAGGTTTGGTGGGAACGATGAGTCAAAGAGGATGAGGAAATCAATGCTGAAACAGCAGTTTCAAGAATTCCAAGTCTCTAAGGAAGAAGGTATCCACAAGGGGTATGAAAGGTTCCATAGGATTTTGAGTCAATTGAATCAGCTGAAGGCCAGGCCAGACAATGAGGATTGCAATGCAAAGTTCTTGCGATCTTTACCTCCATCTTGGCTGCAAGTGAGCATTGCACTCAAAGCTAAAGGTGGACTGGATATGCTCCCTTTTGATGATCTCTACAACAAGCTTAAAACTCTTGAGCCCGATGTCAGAAGTCCCATTCGTTCATCCACTCCCACTCACTCAGCTTTTGTTAGCACCACCTCCAATAAGATGACTCAAGCTTCAAGCCCAAGCTCCTCAGCATCATCTTCCTACACCATCACCAGATCAAATTCTCAACCACAGTCCAGTTGTGTATTGGAAGATGTACTTCACTCTTTTGTTGCTGATTATGAAAATCAGCAGCAACTTGCTTTTGAGGATTTTGAACAGGTGGATCCTCTGGATTTGGAAGAGATGAACTTGAAGTGGCAGGTGGCCATGCTCACTTTGAACATCAAGAGGTTTGAAAATAAGTCTGGGAGAAAGTTTGGTTTCCAGGGAAGAGATCCAGCTAGATTTGACAGGAGGAAGATCAAATGCTATACATGTGGTCAGATGGGTCACTTCTCAAGAGAGTGCAAGGATAGGAAGACTGGTGATGAGGTTAGGTATTCTACCTATCAGCAGAATCAAGTGAAAGATGGATCTTCCAAAGCTTTGGTCACTCTGAAGGCGCATGAGCCTGATAATGATGAAGCTTCTGGTTCTGAGTTGAGTGGATTGCTGGCCAGCTGTACTACAGAGGATCAGCATGATCAAGTTGCCTTTATGGGCATCTCTCAGGTACATAATTGTGTTTTTGGTTGTAGTGAAAGATATAATGAACTTAAGGAGGCTTATGATGAATTGAAACCTAAATATAATGAATGTTATGTAGAAGTTGAGGCTTACAAACAGGCTTTAAAAACTTTAGAAAGACAAAAAATTTGGTTTCAAAAGAATCAGCTTGCTTATGATGAAAAGATAAGGGTGTTAGAAAGTGATTTAGAATGTACTAGAATTGATTTAAAGCGTACTGAGAAAGAAAAAGCTAATATAGATTCAGAAAACCAAGTGCTGAAAGAGAAACTAGAGAAGGAAGTAGCTAATCATAAAACTTGGTTAATGTCAGGTGATAAGTTAGCTAGCTGTCTCTATGGTAGTCAAGCTGTAAACTCTGGTATAGGTTTAGGTTTTAAAAAATATGTTGGTTTAGAAGCTAGGAATGATCTGGGTAAATCTACACCAGCAGGCCTAGCAAATTATGTTAAAGAAGGAAAAGTACATGCTGTACCTGGACCTATTAGAGGAGAACACATGCCCACTACCAACACCACAGACTTTGATGGATCACACCATCTTTATGGAAAAAAGTCAAGTGACTTGCCAGACCCTGATTGTAATTCTACTGACTTTGTCTCTTGTTCTGTCAGTGACAAGTCTTCTGACCAAGGGTCTACTACCTATACCAGTTGTGATTCAAGTGAAAAGTCAGACCTTCCCAAGACCTCACCCAAGCCTACACCCAAGACTCCCTACAAGCCTGTTAGAGTTGCTGCTGATGAATCAAATTCAAAGACAGTTTCCTCTGAAGACTTGTCATTTAATTCTTTGCAAAACAATGTTTTTAATTCTGTCAAAAACAATTCTGTTAATGTTTGTGGTTTGAATACTTTTGCATGTAATGGAACATCTTTCAATTTGAATAAATCTTCTAAAAAAGAAGAAATGTTTTGTGTGTGGAAGTACATTTCATTTGATTAAGGATTGTAATTTTCATGAGCAAAGAATGGGTGTATGTGCTAGTCAAAACAAATCTAGACCAATGTGGAAAAATGTTAATGATATACCATCTTATGTTCCACAAGCAACTCATAACACCAGCAAACATAATTCTGCTGATAAACTTTCTCCATCTGCTTGGAAAAGATCTGTTGCTAGACCATATGTGAGACTAACTAGTTCTTATTTTCAGAATGGTTTTTGGCCTGGAAGTTTTGACTCAATGTATGTGGGTAGGGGATATTGGGATACTGCTGTGAAGCCCTCAGCAGGTTGTTTTTGGACTCAAAAGGGACCTAATTTTCATAGAAGGTCCAAGAACAATGGTGGATTTTATACATCTACATGGCCTAACTCTTATGATCCACAAGGCAGGCTCAAGTCAGTAATGACTTGAGTCTCCATAGTGTACTTATTATTTTGTACAATTTTTTGTTGTTGTTGTAGGATCATCCTATGAAAAGTAAAGAAGTAGGCATAGTAGATAGTGGTTGTTCCAGGAGCATGTCAGGAAACATGGAGATGATGCATGATTTTGTACCCATAGATGTAGGAGGCAATGTGACTTTTGGTGGAGGAGATGGTAGAATCACTGGGAAAGGAACCATCAGAACACCTAAGTTGGACTTTGAAAATGTGTACTATGTGAAGGAACTGCAACACTTCAACTTGTTCTCAGTATCACAAATTTCTGACACCAAGAACAAAGTATTCTTCTCTGAGGATGAATGTCTTGTGCTCTCTAAAGACTTCAAACTTCCAGAAGATACAACCATTCTGCTGAGAGTTCCCAGAAACTACAATTTGTACACATTCAATTTGAATGATGTTCAACCGGAAGGTGACCTAACATGTTTGGTAGCTAAAGCATCCCTGGATGAGTCTACAAAATGGCATAGAAGGATGGCTCATGTGAATTTCAAGACCATTAACAAGCTTTCTAAACTTGGTCTAGTTCATGGACTTCCTTCCAAAGTCTTCACCAATGAGCACAATTGTGTTGCTTGCAACAAAGGAAAGCAACACAGAGCCTCATACAAAGCCATTACAGCTGTGAGAACTATCTCAGAACCTCTTCAGTTGCTGCATATGGATCTCTTTGGTCCAACTCAAATCAGAAGTATTGATCATAAGTACTTCTGTCTGATAATTACTGATGACTATAGCAGGTTTTGTTGGGTATTCTTTTTGAAAACTAAAGATGAAACATCTCCAATTTTAAAAGAATTCATTACCCTTGTTGAAAACCAGCTAAACAAAAAGGTTAAAGGTATTAGGTGTGATAATGGGACAGAGTTCAAAAATGTTGTTTTAATAGAACTTTGTCAGTCTAATGGGATAAAAAGGGACTATAGCAATCCAAGAACCCCACAACAAAATGGGGTTGCTGAAAGAAAGAATAGGACCTTAATAGAGGCAGCAAGATCCATGCTTGCAGACTCTAAATTACCCACTATGTTCTGGACTGAAGCAGTAAGCACTGCTTGTTATGTTTTGAACAGGGTATCCATCACTAGACCTCATTTCAAGACTCCATATGAACTTCTCACTGGGAAAGTTCCTGATATTCATTACCTCAGACCTTTTGGTTGTCAAGTGACCATTTTGAACACCAGTGATCCACTGGGAAAGTTTGATGAGAAACCTGATGAGGGGTATATTGTGGGTTATTCAGCACATAGTAAGGCTTATAGGGTATATAATTTAAATGCTAAAAAGAGTGAGGAGACTCTCAACCTGAGATACTTAGAAGACAAGCCCAATGTTCAGGGTCAAGGTCATGCTTGGTATTTTGACCTGGATTACTTAACTGATTACTTGGGCTATACTAGATATGTTGCTAACCAATCTGCAGGTTCACAAGAGTCTCCCACTAACAATGCAGGTACCCTGGATGATGACTCAGATAGTGAGTCTAAGCATGATAAACAAACCATTGTTGTACCTTCTTTTGCTCCTAACCAGTTTACAGGTGATCAAGGAACTTCTGATGAGCATGAAGATGAGTCACACTATGCAGAGGACCTTGCTAGACTTAAGAAGCAAGAGCATGCAGCCAATCAAGAAGCTGATAGGCTTAGTGTGGAGTTTGCAAGAGATGCTGAGGCACTACTCAGACAATCAGCACAAGCAGTCAGTGGAAACCAGGATTCTGCTGACAGTTCTCCTGACATTTCTCATGTTTCTTCTGACATCATCAAATCTGCTGACAGTCCTACTGCACATACTCCCATGTCTACTAGTGTGTCCACAGACTTCGAAGAACCATATACACGATTTCCAAGTCCTTCAGACCTTGGTAATCACCAACCCAAAGCTGGCATCTTCACCTCATCTTCCTATGACAGTGATTTTGGACCCACTATGAACAATCTTGACACCACAATTGATGTCAACCCCACTGCTACAAAAAGGATCAACATTGCTCATCCTCGATCGAATATTCTTGGTAATCCACAAGCACCTGTTAGAACTCGAAGTATTGTGAAAAGTTCTAAGTATGGTCAAGTTGCTTTTCTTTCCTATGTCTCAAATCAACAAAGGGACAATCACACAGACTTTAAGCATTGTCTGTTTGCTTGTTTTCTTTCTCAAGTGGAACCAACCAGTGTTACTCAAGCTCTTGAAGACTCAAGCTGGCTTGAAGCAATGCAAGATGAGATGCAACAATTCAAGAATCAGCAGGTTTGGATACTGGTACCACTACCTGATGGGAAGATTGCAATTGGGACGAAATGGATTTTGAAGAATAAAAGAGATGCAAGGGGTATTGTGGTAAAAAACAAAGCAAGATTGGTGGCTCAGAGGTTCAGACAAGAGGAAGGAATTGATTAAGATGAAGTCTTTGCTCCTGTAGCAAGAGTTGAGGCCATTAGAATCTTCTTGGCCTATGCATCTTATATGGGTTTCATGGTATATCAGATGGATGTGAAAGGTGCTTTTCTGTATGGTGAAATTGAAGAGGAGGTATATGTCACTCAACCCAAAGGTTTTGAAGACCCAGATAATCCAAAGCATGTTTACAAGGTTGTAAAAGCTCTCTATGGACTACATCAGGCACCAAGAGCTTGGTATGCTAGGCTTTCTGCATTTCTGCTGAAGCATGGTTATAGAAGAGGTGCCATTGACAAAACACTCTTCATAAAGAAGAATTCCAGAGACATCATTCTTGTGCAAGTTTATGTGGATGACATTATCTTTGGCTCCACTAAAGAAGCTTGGTGCAGGGAGTTTGAGGAATTGATGAAGGGAGAGTTTCAGATGAGTGCTATGGGGGAGCTTACTTTCTTTTTGGGTCTACAAGTTAAGCAGAAACCTGATGGTATATTTATCAGTCAGGATAAATATGTGAGAGACATTTTGAAGAAGTTTGATATGGAAAATGTCAGAACTGCCACTACACCTTATGAAGCTCCTAAACCAAAGAACAATCTTGAACCAGATCCTGCTGTGAATGTTCACCTATACAGATCCATGATTGGTTCATTGATGTATTTGACAGCTTCACGGCCTGACATTACATTTGCTGTGAGTGCTTGTTCTAGACATCAGGTCACTCCACTTACTTCCCATTTGAATGCAGTCAATAAGATCTTCAAGTACCTCAAAGGCCAACCCAAGTTAGGTCTTTAGTACCCAAAAGAGTCTCCTTTTAAGTTGGAAGCATATAGTGATAGTGATTATGCTGGTGCAAATTTGGATAGGAGATCCACAACTGGAGGTTGCCAATTTCTTGGCAATGCAAGAAACTGTAACACCCCCAAAATCGGGTCCAGCGGAAGCATACATGTCACTGGGGTGCTACTCAATTGGTATCACAACACAAGGTTCAAAGAACGGTTTTACCTTAACCGTTTAGAATAAAATTCATTATCAAAACATTGAGTTTACATCATTTGAAAAGTAGTGCGGAAGTAAGGCCCAAAAATAATAAAGCGGTCCCAAATATAATCATCAGAGTCGTCTATGACCATGCCCCTTGCCAAGCGCCTCCAGAGATAAGCTATAGCATTAAACCTGAAAATACATGCTAAAAAGGGTCAGCTTACGCTGGTGAGTTCATAGGTTTTAGTTTAAAATGTAAAGCATTCAGATAACGATTTCCTAGCAAAGGCATTGTAAATCCACTCAGTCCCAAGTCCCGCCCATACAAGACTTGCAACCTGTGTGTTTACAACCCACTGCCAAATAAGATTTGGTTTAATCACAAATTTAGCAGTAGACCTGATAGGGAGTTATTTGCTATGTGGGACTAAGGGCAGATAGATTTCATACTTCCATCAATCATTCCAAAACCAAATCATTCCAAGACCATAACGAGGTCTCGAGTAGGGCCCTAAGCGGTCCTAGCCAGGTACCACGATTATAGCAAAAGGTTGCTACCCTGGTCTAGTCCGTAAGCAGATATGAAGCGGTCCTAGCCAGCTACCCTGGTCTAGTCCGTAAGCAGATATTAAGCGGTCCTAGCCAGCGACCCTGGTCTAGTCCGTAAGCAGATATCTATTCTTAGCTAGGCATCACGATTATAGCAAGGGATTGCTACCCTAGACTAAGTCAACATCTACGCACATCTAACCCTTAATTAGTCAACACATAAGCAAATCAAAAAGTAGTTGCAGGTCTAGCAAAGCGTTGCATGTCATCAACTAACCAGATCAAGTTTATCAGCCCAAAAGTCAAAATAGAGCAACCAGTTCACGTATTCCAAATAAACAGTCATGAGTTTAGTTAAAAACGAGCATGTATTCTCCCCCAAAATAGTTAGAAAACCGGTAAAAGTAGGGGCCATGAACTCACCTTAGCCACAGCAATGCAAAGATCACAACTGACACGACTGGCATCGAGAAGCAAGACACAACGGTCTCAAGACATACAGCACGACGGAACACGGAGGTACAAGCACGGCGGTACACAACGGTCTAGAATCGGCACAACCTAATACGTATACGATTATCTCAAAATACGTCTCGCACAAAGTAATAAAGTCTATAAAAGACAGCGTGTCGTATTTTTCGTGGATTACTCGATTTCAAAACTTATCAAAAGTTTAGTTTCAACATTTCGTGTGGTGTGGTAAGAAGACATAGACTTGACAGACAACACGCCAAAGAGAATAGACATCGACATAGTCGAGAGAATATTGACGAGTACTCAAACCAAAGAGGACAAACCTAGAAGTTAACGACAAGCAAACACCTCAAATAAAATAACTTAGTTTGTACGTTTCGGCATTTACCCCGTTATCCCAAATAGTTTGTATAAAACATAAATGTTTTATAATAAAAATAAGTTTAACTAATAAATTTAGTTTTTCTTCAGTCGCCGAGACTGAGGTTAAATCAAATATGAAATTACAATATTTAATAAGTTTATGTCTCGTTATTATTCTCGTAATAGTAGTTTTGGTTTTATTGAAGATTTTGTGTCTGTTCCGAGTTTAATATATTAAAGTCTTTTCGAGTTTAATATATTATACCGTCTCGAGTCTCAAAATGTTCAATAAATCCGCTATCTAATATCGTAAGTCCGATAACGATTCACGATTGTCCAAACGTCCATGCATAATAATTAACATCCGTATTCAAAATCAAATCACGTTTCCAAATATTACCCGAAACGTACTAATGTGTCACCAATCAGTTATAAATGAACATACTTTTTATTTTAGGCCTATGAGCTTGTGACTTATAATAATCAAACACACTAGTTTGGGCTTCGGCCCAAAATGACATCAAACGCACCCTTGTTAAATCGGTTGGGCTTTAGCCCATTAAATCCATAATCCCAATCCAAACTCACTCTAACTGCTGAAAGCAGAGAACACCTATTTGACTCACATAAGGTACACACCGGGTCAACCCGACCCGAGAGTAAAATAAGCACACGCTGGGTCAAACGGACCCGTAACCATGACCAAAACTCGACACAATTACACTAACTCTTGTGGCTGTTAAGCCGAGACTCAATCCAACGAGGACAACAACCCTTGCGGGTTTCTAGTATTCCGAGTACCAAAGAGACGCGAAGCAACACCACTAATAACCTCAACAACCAACAACTCGACCACAAAGACCATTGCCGAGACCATTTTGGTCTCGGCTCAACTTCTACAAACCAACCGGCACCCTCGTGGGTGGCTTTACGAACCGAACTACACTCAACAATATTTAAACAATAACAATCATCCACCAATAACATTGCCGAGACCCTACTGGTCTCGACCTCAACCCAAAATGCAACCACAAGGACTCGACAGTAGCCAAAACCGAACCAAACCAAAGTGAATAACAACATCAAGCTGAGAACCAAACCCGGGTTATAAACCCGTTCGTAATCACAGAACTTAGACACCACCACATTTGTCGAAACTTACCACACGAACACAATAAAAAGGATTGTTTTAAATTCGGGTTTTAAATATCAAAATTATAATAACGAGTTATATCAGTTTTAATCCACGAACACAAATCAAAACAAAAATAAAATAAATCGGTTAACAAAAGAGAGAACGCGAGTGGTTTTACCATACCACTAAACGAATCGAGAGAGAAGATGAGAGGAAAGAGGCGGCTGTGGTGGCTGCACACGGCGGCGACAGCAACAACCCAAAAGAGACCCAAAACTGCTCCAAACACTCGATCTAAACTCGTTACCTCCATTTGTGTTGCCGGAAAACTCGCTGGTAAATTATAGTTACCGAAAATAAAGAGAATAGATGAAACTGAGTTTTCTTGGCGCGTGATGTATAGGGAAATGATGAGGGGATTAAGGAGATTAAAATGGTGGTGGCGGTGAGAAGTGGTGACCGGCGGTGGTGGCTCAAATGGCCGGAAAGTGGCCGGATTTTATTTGAGATGAGAGAGGGAGAGGAGCGGCTGGTAAAGAGAAGGAGAAATACTAAACCCTAAGTGGGTTATAATGGGATATATATAGGGCTCTCTTAGGACTTGTGGCAAACCCTAGCGCTCCCTTAAGGACTAAAACTGCCAATCTCCTTATATTTTTAACGATACACAAACATAACTCAATATTCGTGTTATAAATATTTCCCGAGCATCCGAAACTTATTTTGTAAATTTTAAAATCGCTTTTCCATAAATTGTGATTATAAATACGCGTAGCTTTATTTCTCGTTGCCCGAATAAATTAATATTCGCGTTTAGAATAATTTTTCCAATAAAAACGACCATTCGTACGCTTCGTTTCTCACGAATAATAAAATAATCAAAACAAATCGTCGGTTGTGCCAGTACGCGTTGTGTACGAATTTCACGTTTCGCGAGATAACTTCTCGTTTTAAAATCAAAATAGTTCAGAAAGGATCCGTTTATGAGAAACGGGGAAAGTCTCGTATAGAAATAACTCTGGAAATTTCCGGGTTGTCACAGAAACAAACTATTGTTGCTACCTCATCTACTGAAGCAGAGTATGTTGCTGCTGCCAATTGTTGTGGTCAGGTACTTTGGATACAAAATCAATTGCTGGATTATGGGTTTAATTTCATGAACACCACAATCTTTATTGATAATCAAAGTACCATATGCATAGTTAAAAATCCAGTTTTTCATAATAGAACTAAGCATATTGAGATCAGGCACCATTTTATAAGAGATGCATATGAAAAACATTTGATAAAGGTGATTAAGATTCACACAGATGATAATGTGGCAGATTTATTGACTAAAGCCTTTGATGGACCTAGGTTTCAACACTTAGTTGTCCATATTGGGATGCTTAACCCTTAACTGCAAAGTTTGAGGGGAGGCATAAGCCTCAGGGGAGGCATATGCCTCAGGGGAGGATAGTAGTTGTTAAACTTGTAAAGTTTGTAGATTATTGTTTATGTTTTTGTTTGCTAACACTAATCAGCTAATGTTCTTTAAGTTTTGTATGTTTTGGTTTGGTTTGTTTGCTACTTTGTGTCTGTTTTGCAGAATGCCTATATATGTAGTTGCTGATCTTTAGTTGAAGTTCACCAAGATTGGTTAAATGGGGACATGGTCATGTAAGCTTAAAGCTTGTTTCTACTGAATAGAAGTACTGTAGCAAAGTCCAAGTGATAATCATTGAGATATATAAGAAAAGTTGTTCATTCATTCAAGAAACAATTTACAGCTTACAATCAACTTCAAATGAAATACAAGACCATCCCTATACAAAATCTACCAAACATATTCTAGCTCCTATCATCTATTACAAAAGCTGGTGGATATGCATGACCAGTACGATGAAGAAGCTGAAGATGAAAATGGAAAGGATGGATTGATGAAAACGATGATGATGCTCAAGAACCTGGTTTTATGTCTTTGGTCCCTGGCAACATCACATCACCTTCTACTCCACCTTCCCTTTCCCTTGCCCTTTCTCCTGCTTCCATGGTATGTAGCACCAGATCCTGGAGCAGGAAGACCAATCACCGCTTCCCGTGATTTTGGAAGTGAAGGGTTAGACTTTCGTGGCCTTGGTTGGGATTTCTCTGGTGTGGAAGGAGGGATAAATGTGGGATCTTCATCTTCATCCTCAGAAGATTCCTCATCAGAGGTACAAAGAAAAGGAGAGACATATACTCTATTCGTTACTGGGTAGGGACACAAGGGGCGTGAGTCTTTTGATGAATCAGACTCAGCAGGAATGGGGGCTTTGCTTGGTTCCCCCACATCATGTTTCTTCTTACTTGCTTTTTCCTTGGTTAATCGGAGTGTCCATGGTTGAGCACTGGGTGGAAAGTAAGTGCTCCAACCATCACTGGATGATGATGATGATGAGGAGGAGGTTAGATTGATGATTTCTGGTTTGGAAGACATGTTTTTACTGATAATTATGGTATTATTGTGAAATTAGGGTTTTGATGTTAATTGGGGGTAATTGATATGTGTGAATTGAGATTAGGGATGATTTTATAGGCGGAGTCAAGGGTTGATGGTAATTAATGCGAGTTGGGTGGCACAGTAAAACTCAAGATATTTACTGAAGATATTTTTACACTTGAGTTGATTTTGCTGATTGACTTTCCATCAGCAGATTGACCGTCATTTCGGCTGAAGCGTTAATTTCGAATGTTGGAGTTACTTTACACGTCAGATCTGGTCAACGATTTGTTCCAATATTCTTGACCATGATTGGGTAACTTCTATTTATAACATACTTCGCATAATCTTCGCCCAAAATCAACTGATTCCCTCTTCAACCAATTTAAACCTATTTACCATCTACTTGATTCATAACCGATTCTCACAATTTCTTCAATGGCGGCACTTAAATTTAAGAAAGATCACAACAAAGTTGCTTTTCTGGGTGATGCAAAGGGACATGAACTGTATGATCCTATGGTGGAGTTCTTGAAGCATTCCAAGATTCAATATGCCCTAACACATTCTCCAAATGTGATATATGAATCTTTGGTTAAGCAATTTTGGGCATCTGCTGCCAAACGATCTGACACAGAGATTGTAGCTACGATTGATGGAGCAGAGTATGTGGTGACTGAATCATTGATTAGGACAAGATTGCAACTGAATGATGAAGGTGGTGTCTATCACACCAACACTGTAGAGATACTTGCTGGGTTAAGAGCTGCTGGTTATCAAAGTACTGACACAGATATGTGGCACAAGAATAAGTTTTGCCCCATGTGGAGGTTTTTGGTGCACACATTACTTCAGTGTATCAGCAACAAGTCTGGAGGATGGGATCAATTCTCTACCCAATTGGGTTGTGGTATTGTATGTCTTTCACAGGGTTTGACTTATAATTTTTCTAAGTTTATTTTTGATAATATGGTTGAAAATATTCAGAAGAAAAAGCATAAGTTCCCATAGGAGCTCTTAGTGCTAAATTGTTTGCTTCTATGAAAACTCATTATGTTGGGGTACATCACCCTCTGCTACCAGCTATGTTGCCACATGGCAATGATGATGCTGGTGAGGGTAATGCTGCTGGTGCTCCACCCTCTCCAAATGCTGCTGATGATGGTAATCCATCATCTTCTAGTGTTGCTGCTGATGGTAATCCATCAGTTGCCATTGATGAGGGCCCTTCCATGACTGCTGAAGCATCCAATGTTTCTCCTGACCAACCTACACCTTCACCTTTACCTATGTCACCTAGTCCTACTCCATCACCTACTCGTGTTGCTCCTGATGAGCTTGTTCCTGAGGTTGAGGAGACAATTCAGTCTCTTGGTACCCAAGTACCTTCACCTCTTGAACCTGAGATGACTAGACTGTCCACACCTAGTCCAGTTAGAGAGCCATTTGATGAAAGCTCTCCTATTTTTGAGCATATACATGTTTCTCCTGAAAGGCCCAATGAAGCTCCCATTACCACTGAGCAATCTGCTGGTGGAGCTGAGGACCCTATTACTCTCACATTTGTATATGAATTGCTCAACATGAATGTTCAAGAAGTTGTTAAGTTAAGAAAGGAGCTTGCAGATACCAAATCCTCACTTGGTGGTGAGATTGTGTTGTTGACTAAGAGGGTTCAGGATTTAGAAGCTCAAATTGGACAGAACAGGAAAAGGAAATTTGTGATTGATTCTGATGTAGATCAGGAGGATATACATTTGGATCCTCTTGAGTTATTGGCTGAAGCTGCTCAACAGATTCATGCTTCTTCTCCCAATGCTGCTAAATCATCAAAATCTAAAGAGACTATCATGTTTTCTAGAAAGAAGAGAAGACAGTATTTGAGCAAGGATTCCACTGAGATTTCTAAGGTGCTGATGCGTGCGCGTGTCATTGCGGTTTAGCAGTATTAATGCCTACTCAAGTTTTAAATTTATATTTAGCCAACTTATCAATAACACACACACTTAACGAGCAGTGTACCCGGTCATTATGAATATAATGGTAAGTAGAGTGTCGATCACTAAGAGTGGAACGTATTATCTAGTTATTCTAATCAGTATTTTAATATCCTAAGTTAGCTATACAACCTAATCTAACGCAAGGGGGTTCAGCCTGAGAGACTGGCACGGTTTGGTTATAATTAAATAGTAAACTAAACTAATGAGCACGAATCAACGATTAGCACACACGTACACAGATAGATACTCGAGACAATAAGAAGACCTGTCCTGATGATTAAGTAGCTTGTCACTTGTTTTATTGCTAGTTTTATATGAAGTGTATATAATTAAACCTTTCTCGTTGGCTCTAATCTTATCGGCGAGTAAACCCTTAATGATTACTTATGTCTATCCTACTTTTCTAGAGTATTGGGCATTTGTGATGCCTACGTCTCGTATACGCTAGAATAGAAAGGCGAGGAAGGGGAATTGCGACCCAAGCAATGCTCAGCTAGACATAGAGGTTATCAATGCACTAATAAAAGTCACCAAAGACATCAACATATAAACTTTAATTAATGGGAAAGCAATATTAAGGGGAGTGCATGATTTTCCGTAGTCACATGACACAAGCCCATCAATCCTGATGAATTAAAGTGTACTAATACAATAAAACAAAACTACTTAATGAATTGAATACATGCAGGACCTTCTTACAGCTCTTGTATCTTCGTTTAGGTGTGTCTTGTGCTGCTTGGTCGTCTGAATTCGGCTCTAGGGTTTTGTGGTCTTCGGTCTTTTTTATATAACTAAGCTCTCGAAATTCGTCTGGCCTTGGGGTATTTATAGTTTCTGTCTGAGGGGTCGATGCGGCGCATCGAGTAGATAGATGCGGCGCATTGACTTAACTTCGCGTGGGGTCCAAGATTAATATATTCAGGAATATTCGTACACCGTCTTCAGATGCGGCGTATCTTGATCTCTGTATGCGGCGCATGTACTTGGATTATAACTTGTGAAATCTTGATAGTGATACGCCGTATGTTAGAAGTATATTGCGGCGTATCTGGAGTAGAACGAGCTTGATCTTCTGGATTTCAGTAGGCTTTTGATATCTTGCTTGTTTTGCTCCATAATTAGTCCAAAATCGCCAAGTTTCACATAATGCTTGTTTTTACCTGAGAATTACTAAAGTAAACATTAATGTATCGATTCTCATAGATAATATAATAAAACAAGTCAAATAAATAGGATAAATGATGATAATAAAATGTACTTATTTGAGTTCATCAAATATCCCCCCACTTGAACTTTACTTGTCCCCAAGTAAACCTTAGAATTAATCAAATGAAAATGTATCCTAAAAGATATTAGGATTTATTTTTATATTTAATCACGTATTCGTTTTGTCATAATCACACAACCAAACACTTAACGAAGTAGAAACCAAAATAATTTTTAATGTAAAAAAAAATTCTAAATCGTTTAGTTGCTTAGTCGTGACGAATATTCTATCATAGGCTTGGCAAGTATACGCATCTCCCCTACTAAAGCCAAGGAATAACAAGTCTAAAGCGATAAAAAAGGGTTTTGAGGCTTAAGGGTTGATCATCCTTTTTAATCTCTATCGATCTCATATTCCAGAAAAGGCGACAAAATCACAAATACATGATCGAATCCACGACCACGATACTTGCAATTGCTCAAATCCTTAACTCGAATAGGCTAAAGATAGGACCAAGTAATCTTCTCCAATAATATTATATCAAAAAGGGCGACAAAATCATAAATACATAGCCGAATCCACGACTACGATACTTAAGATTGCTCAAATCCCTAATCTCAATAAATCAAAGGTTTGAATGAAGAATGATATAGGGTATGGATAATATTTGGGATACAAATTGGTGTAAAATGAAAAATAAACAAAACAGATAAATTAAAATCCTAAGTGTGGTAAATCACTTTCCCAACCATCCCATGAATAAGACTCATATCATTGAATAACTCACGCTTTAACACTTGAAACACACGCTTTAGGTAGACACGAATTATACTCAACAAGATCTCAATCAAAGAATAACCTTAGTTGGCGTTCCCATAACGGCCAACTCCCATTCAATCCATAAATATAATATACAACAAATAATAGTGGTAATATCTCCCACTTAATACAAAACTTTACATAAGTTGGTTAAAACAAACTTCCAACTCTTCCTTTTTCTTTACATAAATATAGTAAGTGTTCTAATTCTCCAATCCCCCCACTTAAGTTAAACAACGTCCTCGTTGTTTGTGTCAAAGGTTAAAAACTGGAAAAATAAAAAAATTAGAACAGAAAAACTCCCCTGAGATTTGCTCGGTATGATCCTCCATTATTCGTATAAGAGCAAACATCAACTTTCTTGTGGATTAGAACGTTTAAGCTTCATAGATGATGTATCCACAAAAATTGCAAGAATCTATAATACCATTTAGACTTTAACACACCTGAGTTAAGAAGGTTCAAACTTGCATAATACATTAGTAGTTAGTAAAAATAAAACTTAAAAATTTAAATCTGTAAATCATCAGGTCAGTCGATACGACGTATCTTATGGAAGAAGATACGCCGTATCGAGCCTGGAATAAATACGAATCAGAATAAAAGATGCGTCGCATCCTTAACCAGGGATGCGCCGCATTAAATAAACTGACAAAAAGTTTTAAAGTCAAAAATAAAAATGCAGAAAATAAAATAAGATATGACCAGTGCAAGTGATGCGTCGCATCTATTATGGAGATGCGCCGCATCTTCTGCAGGTCTGACAGACTCGACACAGAACAGAAAAGTAAAAATTTTTCTTCCGGGTTGTCTCCCGGTCAGCACTTGTCTTTATTCCAGAGTCTTCAAGTTAGACTCACGTTCAGCTCCTTATTCCAATACTTCGGGTTCAAACTCCACCACTTCGTTCTCAGTATCCTCAATTTTATTATCAAAGTATTTTTTAACTCGTTGCCCGTTTACCTTGAATATATAACCATTTTTACCGCATATTTCAATAGTACCATATGGATACACTTTCTTGACAACGAACGGACCCGTCTATCTTGATTTAAGTTTACCTGGATACATCTTTAATCGAGAATTAAATAACAGCACTTTTTCTCCAATAGTAAACATTTTATCCCCATGTAACCTCGAGTCATGCCATCTTTTAGTTCTTTCTTTGTTGATCTTAGTATTTCTGTAGGCCTCATCTCTTAGTTCGTAGAGTTCATTAAGTTCCATGAAACGGTTCTTCGTTGCAGCTTCCATATCCATGTTACATTTCTTCAAAGCCCAATATGCACTTTGTTCTATTTCGACCGGTAGGTTGCATGCTTTTCCGTATACGAGACGAAATGGAGTGCATCCCGTCGGTGTCTTATAGGCTGTACGAAATGCCCATAAGGCATCATTTAACTTGTCAGACCACCCTTTCGGATTATACCCAGTCGTTTTTTCTAGGATTCGTTTTATAGCCCTATTGGTTACTTCAGTTTGCCCATTGGATTGAGGATGGTATGCAGTGGAAACCCTATGATACACTCCATATTGTTGCAAGGCTCTTCCTAGATGGTGATTACAAAAGTGTGTTCCCCTATCACTAATCAATGCTTTAGGAACTCCAAACCTAGCGAACAAACTTTGCAAAAATTTAAGCACTACCTTGCTGTCGTTTGTTGGTAACGCTTGCGCTTCGACCCATTTTGATACGTAATCAACAGCAACCAAAATATACTTATTACCTTTAGATTCAGGAAACGGTCCCATGAAGTCCAATCCCCATATGTCGAAAACTTCACATACATGGATATAGTTTTGCGGCATTTCGTTTCTTGATGTAATATTTCCGGATCGTTGACACGCATCACATCCTTTTATATAATCTTTTGCATCATCCAACATAGTGGGCCAATAAAATCCTGCATCAAGGATTTTTCTTCTTGTAATAACTGCACCGTGATGTCCCCCCGTCGGCCCTGAATGGCAATGTGCCAATATTGCTGGGATATCATCACCATCTACGCATCTTCGTATAATATTGTCAGGACATAATTTAAAGGCATAAGGTTCATCCCAAATATACTCACTAGCGCGAGTTAGAAACCTTCTTTTCTCGTCGGATGTTAGCCCATCATAAGGTGTTCATCAGGAAAGTCATCAGCGATTTCCCTTTCATCAAGCACCTCCATATCAGGGTTTTCAAGTCTAGATAAGTGGTCAGCAGCTAGATTCTCGGCACCCTTTTTATCTTTAATTTCAATATCGAATCCTTGGAGCAATAAAACCCACCTAATAAGCCTTGGCTTGGCATCCTGTTTATTGAACAAATACTTCAAAGCAGAATGGTCAGTGTAAACCATAGTTTTTGACAATATAAGATATGACCTAAATTTATCGAATGCAAAAACTACTGCTAAAAGTTCTTTTTCCGTGGTGGTGTAATGTTCTTGGGCATTATTTAATGTTTTGCTAGCATAATAAATTGGCTTAAATTTCTTTTCTATCTTTTGGCCAAGTACAGCTCCAACAGCATAATCACTAGCATCACACATTAGTTCAAAAGGCAGATTCCAATCCGGCGAAATTATAATAGGTGCAGTAGTTAGTTTTTCTTTAAGTATATTAAATGCCTTTTTGCAATCTTCAGAAAAATCAAACTTCGCATCTTTTAGCAATAATTGGGTCATAGGCCTAGATATCATTGAAAAATCCTTTATGAATCTACGATAAAATCCAGCATGCCCTAAAAAACTTCTAACACCTTTTACATTAGTGGGGTAAGGTAGTTTGGCAATTACATCAATTTTAGCTTTGTCGACTTCTATACCTTTCCCAGAAATCTTATGTCCTAACACAATTCCCTCTCTAACCATAAAATGGCATTTTTCCCAATTAAGAACAAGGTTAGTTTCTTCACACCTAGTAAGCATTTTATCAAGTTTAAAGAGACAATCACTAAATGAGTTACCGAACACCGAGAAGTCGTCCATGAAGACTTCCATAAAGTCTTCTACCATATCATGGAAGATAGCCGTCATACAACGTTGGAAAGTAGCAGGGGCGTTGCATAGTCCGAACGGCATTCTCCTATAGGCGAAGGTTCCATATGGGCAGGTGAAAGTCGTTTTCTCTTGATCCTCGGGGGCAATGGGTATTTGGAAGAAACCTGAAAAACCATCTAAGAAACAATAATAATTGTGTCCTGATAGTCTTTCTAACATTTGATCAATAAATGGAAGAGGGAAGTGATCTTTTCGCGTAGCATCATTCACTACTACACAACATCTCATAGAAACTGGTCAAAATAGCCCATGAAGAGTGGTTTTGAGACCACTCACTGAAGGGGGGTATCTCCATGATCAAAATGTATAGAGACTGGTTGCACAACCTGTCTCTATTAGAAGCATCAACACCGGTTTTCACTTAAGAATTGGTCTCCATATTATAGTAAACACACATGTTTTTATTGGACATTGGTACTGGTTCTCCCACAACCTGTCTTTATAGAAAGTTCCAACCTGTCTTTATATAGAGTAAAAAGATATGTTTTTATATCAAAACCTGTCTTTTTGAAAATTTCTTTTATTAAAAAAAAATTGGTTTTGAAATTCCAAATTTTTTGAAATTCCAAATTTTTGAAATTCCAATTATTTGAAATTCCATAATCTACAATTTGACTCACCATAATAAAGAAATATAAATGCAACAAATATATATATATATATATATATATATATATATATATATATATATATATATATATATATATATATATATATATATATATATATATATATATATATATATATATATTTACACCAAAAATGTTGAAATTAACAAAGTAAATTAAGATAATACTTCAATTCAGCAAAACATAATTCTTAGACAAAATCAAAATGTGAAACACTAGAGTTCAACAAACTAGCCATAATTAGCCATAATTATCTAGGATCAATCACGCCATAATGTAAACCATGCACCAATGATGGCGTTCAACTCTTTGTTCTCTAACGGACGCTCGTCACTCCAAGGTACCTATACGTAAATTAATGAAATAAACACGTCAACAATCTTTGTATGTTTAAATCATGCCACAATAGCAAGTTGCTAAAGAATGCCCTTATGGGCAAACACATGGATAATTGACAATTTGACATACATGTTTTTTTTTCCAGACTACTACAAATATACAAATGGCAAACAATATAAGTTCATTTTTTATGACCCACTACAAATATACAAAAGAAATCATCAATCAGTCAACATTTCAATAAACTTAAATATGGATCTTAAGTTATTTTATTCAATAAAGATGACAGGTAAGATTCAAAAGCCACTCATAGAGATAGATGCTTATTTATCATATGTGTTTGGGCTGAATGTAGAATTCATCTTGGATCAATTACCCTGGAATACTATCTGATATATTCACACAACAATACCAAACACACAAATTTGCAAAAAAATCTATTGTATTATCTGATATGTTTAACTGACCACACAAACAGAAAACACTAAATCAGCACACACAACAAACGTCTACAAAGTCATGCATCTATTTCATCATATAAACAAATTGCAAAATTATTTAACAAGCACTTACCATGTTGGGGAAATTGTCGTTTTGATACTTTAGCACAAAGTCATGCATCCATTTCATGACATAAAATCCACACTCCCAAATAAACGGCTGGCGATTTACATTAGGGAATTCCCACCTCAGACCACCAACGACACTAAAAGGAAATAACAAACAGTTTATATGTTAAAATTTATAGAAACAAATGTTAAATCTAAAACAATTTAAGATAATTCTTACGACTCCACAAGTCCAGCGAGCCTATAAGTTTCCTCACTCTTGCTTGAACCTCTAGAAGAATTCAAAATAAATGCCACTCCATGTTTGGGGCAAATTATGAACAGCACATAGTGACCGCTGCATTTTGTGTACATGTTTTAGTTAAAGAATAATAACCATATGAAAAATATTGCAATCATAATTAAGATGGTAACATATGGTACCCTTGTAGATATGGTGCGAGATAAAAAATCGTAACCCTCCAATGCTCGAGTTAATTAATCTAGGGTATCCCACTTTTCAAACAGACATGCATCTGATGTAATCAATCCAGGGTTCAAGAAACCAACCCTGTTCAGTGAGGAGCGTCCCTTAAGGTGATATAGTGACCTAATTAAGCATATAAAATACACCAACATAAATTTATGTGAAAAAGAGCAATGCCTTTAGCTACATATTCAAAACAAAAATGCACTTACATCTCAAAAAGGGTCAGGATGCCACACTCGAGTTCTTGATTCGTCAAGAGTTCAACTATGTCTGTTGCATTAATTGCAAAGTACGACTCATCAACTTGTCGAAAGATGTCCTTGTCAACACGAATAGCGTACGGATCAGCACAATCTCCACCCCGACTCATCCAACGGTTGTAGCCATCTAACACAGACTTGGGTTTATTCAATTGTATATCGTGTTCGAGATCCATCAACTTCTTTCTATTCTCAGCTTTCACTTCTTCAGCCTTCTTTCTATTCTCAGCTTTCTCTTTTTCAGCCTGCACATATAATGGTATTCATATGATATTGCTATATTTTGAAATAAGCACAACTTTTTATAAATATTTTAAAAGACAACTCTACTGCACAATTATTCACATAAAACAGAAAACATCTTAAGCTATACAATTCTCGACTAAAGAAGCACCTCTGTTTTTTTTAACAATTTCATATTCTCAGCTTTCTCTTTTTGTGAAGAGATTTTTGTTTTTAGGATCAATTAAGCTCTGATTAATCTTCTAGAAGCACACAGTTTCACAGTTAAAGCTAAAATGGAATTTAAGAAACTTCAAAGCCAATGAAACATAGGAACAAGCTCAATCCTATGGTGCACAAGCCCAAGCTACTCCTTATGCAAACTAACAAGCTTTACTAAACAGGCAAATAAACTAAAACTAATTGGACAGAGATAAATCAACAAGCTAAAGCTAAACACTAATCATTCCAAATAGTCTAAGCCAATAAGCTATAGGCTTATGCAGAAAGGCTCACAAGCAAAAAATAAAAGGTGCACAAGCTCAAGCTGCCTAAAATCCACTCTAACAAGCTCAATTACTCAACTAAACGACAAGCCAACACTCACTGACTTAGTTCAAGTCAACCTAACACCACAATAAGCAGGCACAATATAGGCAACCAAATAAGCTCAAAAGTGAGACTTAAGCATAAATTCCACAAGCCACCAGTACAGGATAATAAGAGAACCAAGAACCAAGCAATGAACTCAATTAATAAGCTCAAAATGATCTTATGAATATGCCTCTATGGACAGATGTACCCTGGTGCAGGGGAGTTTTGGTTAAAACGGGTCAAAAGAAGCTTGTCAAAAGCTATGTAGAAAAAATCTAAAAATTCTATAAAAATGTGGATTAAGATTATAAGCTACCAAATTTTAAAATCCCAAAGTTACAGCTAATTTGATTGAAGATTTAGGAAATGAAAAATCAAAACTAAATTGGTTTTGGAAACTTATGAAATATTTTTGACTTTTTTCCAATGCACACTAAGTTGACTAAATTGAAGTTTGATCTGTCCTAAATGATTAATAATGAAGTTATAAGCTAATATATGACTTGATTTAGCTATTATAATTAATTATGCAACTAATTTGAAGATAATGCAAACTAATACAACTAACTGTATGCAGAAAGTCGATTGGCTTATGATTTTGACTTTTTTACCTAATTACCTATGAGTTTTATGCTATTTCCAACCTATATGCAACTATCATGAACTGTCTACACTAATATTAACCTCTATAAGACACTTAACCACAGAAATACTGTTATGCCTAACGATAACATGCATGTGAATACAGTAAGCAGTACATGGGTTATCAATCCTATCCATAAGGCCACTGATTCAAGTTAAATTAACTATTATTGCCAACACAAAACTAGAAAAGTTATAGGCTTACCCGCTCCTTCAGTTTAGGAACTTCAGCAATCCCATCCAAAGTTTTTTTATGCTTGGTGGTTTCTTCCGGTGCTTTGTCCTTCTTGTTGGATTCTTTTAAGGTCTCTTTTACGTTTCCCGACTTTGTTGAAGGTTGTTTCTGATGTTGAGGCAGTACATGCTTGGTTGGAACTCTTGATATAGGGGCTTTAGACAATCCCTATAAATTCCATTGGATTTACGTGAGCAAAGCTTACATTATAACACAAAGTGGGAGATCCAAAAAATATAATACCTTAAAACGAGCAATGGCATTGATTGGCCATTGGATAAAGCCATTCACTGCGAATTCTAAATATGGGATTTCATCATCCGGCACAGGCAGCTCCATACGTTTATAAAGTTCAACAACTTTGGTAACCGACACCTTCATGTGGCCCTTAAGTATATTATTTCCATGTATACGTCCATATCCAATCGGAAATACGGTTGCAGTAGCGCATGTGAAATTCTCCCCAGTTAAAACGGAAGTAGGGACGTACAAACAGCAGTCGGTTGCCTCCTACATAAAACGTAGCAAATAGTGAAACAAAATACAAATTTATACCAAAAAAACATACACAACCAGAAATAAAGATGAAACTAATGTGGTTTTATTGTTAGAATAAAAAGTTGAGTCAGTTATATAAAATTTGGTTACTATTTGATAATTTTTTTGCCAAAAAATGTGTTTACCTTTATGCAATTTAACTTTACGATGCTTGTGGTCGAGCCAACATTGGAACTCCTCTGGCCCGAGCTCGGGACGCCATTTTGCCTTGGTGAAAACCCCTCATTATGTTCAGCTTGCATTTCCTTCCTCAGTTCCTTTATGCAATCTACCTTTGCGACGTTTATGATCGAGCTAACATTGTTCCTCCCCTGGCCCGAGCTCGGGACGTCATCTTGCCTTGGTGAAAATCCCTCATTACGTTCAGATTGCATTTCCTTCCTCACTTCTGCCTTCAGTTCCAGCCTCATTTCATCCCAAAACTCACTTGACTTTAGTTCTTCTTTCATTTGTTGCCTCACTTGATTCTTTATCTCTTCAATATCTTCTCGTTGTGGATATGTCCTCCTTTTTCTAACATATCCTTCAATGCCTTTTTTATATCCAACATCACACCCGACCCCCCTAGTGCGTCCCCCGTGTTCCGGTCCCAACACCAGTATTAGGGGATCTACTCCCGCTTTAGATTCATCAGACCCTTGAGCCAACTTTCTGGTTGCTTCTATCTATTAAATATCAGTAAAAAAAAACAAATTCATAGACATCTACCAACAAAAAATCATAATATTATAAAAAAGGAAATGATTAGAGTACCAAGTTCTTTGAAACATCGATTAACTCGGGAGGCAATGTCTTGATCCCGTTCTTGTCGCGGGGAGACCGAGCCAAACAATAGTTACTCCCACGAATGTCTGGTATTAAGTGGAGTTCTGTTACCTTTTCCGGGTCATTCCTTTTGATGAACTCAAATAAGTACATTTTATTACTATCATTTATCCTAATAATTTGACTTGTTTTATTATATTATGTATGAGGATTGATACTTAATCGTTTACTTTTGTAATTCTCAGGTAAAAACAAGCATTTGGTGAAACTTGATGATTTTGGACAAATTATGGAGCAAAAACATGCAAGAAGTTAAGAGTCTACTGAAATGTACAAGATCAAGACGAATCTGCTCCAGATGCGCCGCATCTCACTTATTATATACGGCGCATCACTATCAAGATTTCACAAGATATTATCCAAGACGGCAAAGGACATGCGCCGCATCCAAGAATGAAGATACGCCGCATCTTCTGGCGGTGTAGGAATATTCCTGAATATATTAATCTTGGACCCCACGCGAAGTTAAGTCAATGCGCCGCATCTACTTACTAGATGCGCCGCATCTTACCCTCAGACAGAAACTATAAATACCCCAAAGACCAGACGAATTAAGAGTTCTGAAAGTTCGACAGAAGACCGAAGTACAGAAACCTAGGACGAAATCAGACGAATAGGCAGCACAAGACACACCCGAACGAAGATACAAGAGCTGTAAGAAGGTGCTGCATGTGTTTAATTCATTAAGTAGTTTTGTTTTATTGTGTTAGTAAACTTTAATTCATCAGGATTGATGGCTTGTGTAATGTGACAACGGAAAGATTGCACTCCCTTAAAACTGCTTTCCCATCAATTAAAGTTTATATGTTGATGTCTTTGGTTACTACTTATTAGTGCATTGATAACCTCTGTGTTTATTAGTGGCCTGCGCATTTGACTGCGGAAAATAATGTGGCTCCCACGGTTGTTACTAAATTGATCACTTAGGAATAACTTTTAGACATAAGTAATCATTAAGGGTTTACTCGCCGATAAGAATAGGACCAACGAGAAAGGATTAACTACATACACTTCATATAAAACTATCAGTAAAACAAGTGACAATCTACTTAATCATAAGGACAGATCTTCTTATTGTCTCAAGTATTTATTTGTGTACGTGTGTGCTATTCGCTGATTCGTGCCTATTGGTTTATTTTATTATTTAATTGCAACCAAATCGTGCCAGTCTCTCAGGCTGAACCCCCTTGCGTTAGATTAGGTTGTATAGCTAACTTAATATATTAAAATACTGATTAGAATAACTAGATAATACGTTCCACTCTTAGTGATCGACACTCTACTTACCATTATATTCATACTGACCGGGTACACTGCCCGTTAAGTGTGTGTGTTATTGATAAGTCGGCTAAATATAAATTTAAAACTTGAGTAGGCATTAATACTGCTAAACCGCAACGACACATCGCACGCATCAAGTTTTTGGCGCCGCTGCCGGGGAGTGAATTGTTATTATCTATTAATTTGATTAGTATTTTAATTAGGTTTTTAATTTTTTTTTATCTAACTGCTAATTCTGTTGTATATTAGATTAATTTGCATTCATTGTATTATTTTGCATATTTTCTGTTTTGTGTGTTATTTGTTTGCTTTTATTTGTGTTTGTTTTCGTTTTTGTTTTTATTTTTCGTATTTTTTGCATACTGCTATCGTTGTACTGAGCTTAATCGAACGATACGGCGCATCTATTTTCATAGATACGGCGTATTGCGTTTAATTTTTATAAAATACAACGCGTTTAATTAATTCGATACGACGCATCTTTTCCCCAAGATACGGCGTATCTGTTTTTGATAAAAAAATTTTCTAAACGTTAACGCGATACGACGCATCTGCTTTAGCAGATACGGCGTATCTATTATTTTAATTAAAAACAGTTTTCGAATTATTAAACATATACGGTGTATCGATTTTTATCGATACGGCGCATCTTCTGAATCAAAAATCTTATATTTTGAAACGTAACGAAAATACGGCGCATTAACTTTTGTTAATACGACGCATTTAATTTTAAATAAATATCGATTTTTGATAATTAAAACAGATACGGCGCATTCTAATTTATAAGCGGCGTATCTATTTTCTGAATAAAGTCTGATTTAATTTTAACGATTATAAGATACGGCGTATCCAACTTTTTGGATACGGCGCATCGTCTGCAGATATCAGCTATTTTTATTCTTATATCCGTTTCTGAATTTATTAATTCTTCCTCTAGCGAACAAATCCTACTGATGCTTTTGTGATTATTTCAGAAGGAAAATGGAAGGATTCGGTGAACTGATTGACTTCGACTTCGAAGCCAACTTTATGAATGATATATTAGTGCAAGATAAATCACCCGAACGTTACGATGGGGACTACATTGAACTTAATGACCTTGATGGACCATTAGAATCCAATGACCTGTTCATGGATGATGCGAAATCTGATTTGGAAGAAGGAGAAATTCTAGATAGTCCAAAAGTCAACGTTATTAATACTAGAAATTATGATGAATTTGAGGGATATGATGGTTCTTGGGATTACGGTAGAAGAATCCACGCCAATTGTGCTTACAATTTGCAATTCCCATGCATGATTGGGTACAAGTGTATTGACGCCAATTTCTTTCCTATTTTACCAATCAATGTCATGTCAAGAAGCTTTTACAATTCTATTATGAGAAAGAAAGTGGAATATAAGGGAAAGAATGTGGTTGGAGCCTTCATTAATGTCCCGATCTTCGTTGGACGCTTTACTATTGTTACTGAGTTCGCAGTTGTTGAAGACATGAATGCCTATTGTGACAGCAGTATGGGTGACGTGATTGTTGGAAAACCATTTTGTAGGGAGATCACTATTAATGCAAAACGATTTGAAGGAAAAATCACCTTTCAATGTGGAAGCGACGTTATCACTTATATGATGCCCCGAACTCACCCTGGATTTAAACATGCTACTAATAGGTTCTGCTACAAATTCTCTCCATTCCTTTTTATTAGTAATGATGACATGAAGAAAGGGGTTCAGTACCCATATCAAATGATGGAAGGATTCTACAATGGAGTGTTGAAGTTAGGACCTGAATATATACGTGACGAATTTGTTGCTGAATGGATCCTACGTGGCAATGTGGGAATAAATGATCGATATTAAAGAGCTGAACGTGAGTCTAACTTGAAGACTCTGGAATAAAGACAAGTGCTGACCGGGAGACAACCCGGAGAAATTTTTATTATTCTGTTTTTGTGTCGAGTCAGTCAGGCCACAGAGGATACGGCGCATCTCAATCCTGAGATGCGACGTATCTCCTGCAATGGTCATATCTTACTTTATTTTTCCGCATATTTATATTTTAACTTTAAAACTTTTTATCAGTTTATTTCAATGCGGCGCATCCCTGGTTAAGGATGCGGCGCATCTTCTATTCTGATCCGTATTTATTCCAGGCTCGATACGGCGTATCTTCTTCCATAAGATACGGCGCATCGACTGACCTGATGATTTTCATTTTTATTTTTATGTTTTATTTTAACTAACTACTAATGTGTTATGCAAGTTTGAACATTTCTTAACTTAGGTGTGTTTTAAAGCCTTGGTGGTATTATAGATTCCTGGATTTCCTGTGGATACATTGATTATGAAGCTTAAACGTTCTCATCCACAAGAAAGATGATTTTGCTCTTATACAAATGGAGGATCATACCGAGCAAATCACAGGGGAGTTTTTCTGTTCTAATTCTTTTATTTTCCAGTTTTTAACCTTTTATACAAACAACGAGGCCGTTGTTTAACTTAAGTGGGGGGATTGGAGAATTAGAACACTTAACACTTACTTGTCCTAAACTTTTAAAAAAATATGCTTAAAAAGTGCTTAATATATAAAATTTTAAAATTTTTAGCATGTTTTTGTTTAAAGTCTAAGTTGCATTGCTGCACACATGACGTTATTTTCAAAAATTGTGATTTTTCAAAATTCACAAATCTATGAGTGTGCCGGTGACTTGTAAACTTTAGAACTTGGCTTGTATACTATTCGAGACCACCATAATAAGTATTATTTATATAATTGGAATGACTTGTCTAAATTGGTAAATTTCTAGGATTAAACCCAAAAAGCCTATAAATGTTATATGTTATTAGCTAACTACACTGGTTAGTTAACCCCCGTATAAACCCTTTGTTACTCTCATTTTTAGAGTAAGATACCCCTAGAAAAACACTCAGAGCCATTCCTTTCGTTTCTTACACCTTTGTTAAAATGTTTCGTTACACCCTTACACCTTAGCCTACCCTGTAGATTAAAATCCGTGGTTGGTTAATTGCTTTAGGCAAAGTGTGTTTCCTTACATTACCTGTGTTCGCGTGCGTAATTCATTATCTGTGGTTAGGTCGGGAAATTGCACAATGCAATTGGAGTGAAAGTAAATATTGTATATCTTTGAGTTTATTTTTCGTGTGTTTACTACTTTCACTATTACCGTTATTTCTGAAGTTATGAAAAACATGGAAAAATTATCCAGAATTATCATTATAGTGATGTGGTGAAATTTTACACATCTTGGTTTAAAAAAAAAAAAAAAAAAATAAAAATCGAAAAAATCGAAAAAATGAGAAAAGAAAAAGAAAAAAGAAAAGTTGGATGTTTGATTTAACCAACTTATGTAAAGTTTTGTATTAAGTGGTCGATATCACCACTATTTGTTGTATATTATATCTATGGATTGAATGGGAGTTGGCAGTTATGGGAACACCAACTAAGGTTTATTCTTTGATTGAGATCTTGTTGAGTATAATTCGTGTCTACCTAAAGCGTGTGTTTCAAGTGTTAAAGCGTGAGTTATTCTATGATATGAGTCTTATTCATGGGATGGTTGGGATAGTGATTAACCACACTTAGGATTTTAATTTATTTGTTTTGTTTATTTTTTATTTTTACACCAATTTATATCCCAAATATTATCCATACCCTGTATTATTCTTTATCCAACCAAACCTTTGATTTATTGAGATTAGGGATTTGAGCAATCTTAAGTATCGTAGTCGTGGATTCGGCTATGTATTTATGATTTTGTCGCCCTTTTTGATATATTATTATTGGTGAAGTTTGGACCTATCTTTACCCTATTCGAGTTAAGGATTTGAGCAATTGCAAGTATCGTGTTCGTGGATTCGATCATGTATTTGTGATTTTGTCGCCTTTTCTGAAATTTGAGATCGATAGAGATTAAGGAATAATTAACCCTTTAAGCCTAAAAACCCTTTTTACCGCTTTAGACTTGTTATTCCTTGGCTTTAGTGGGGGAGATGTCTATACTTGCCAAGCTTATGATAGAATATTCGTCACGACTGGACAGTTAAACGATTAGATTTGCTTTTATCAAAATATTTTATTTTACTTCTAATTCGTTAAGTGTTTAGTTGTGTGATTATGACAAAAATGAATACATGCTTAAATATAAAAATAAATCCTAATATCTTTTAGGATACATTTTCATAAGATTAATTCTAAGGTTTACTTGGGGACAAGTAAAGTTCAAGTGGGGGGATATTTGATGAACTCAAATAAGTACATTTTATTACTATCATTTATCCTAATAATTTGACTTGTTTTATTATATTATGTATGAGGATTGATACTTAATCGTTTACTTTTGTAATTCTCAGGTAAAAACAAGCATTTGGTGAAACTTGGCGATTTTGGACTAATTATGGAGCAAAAACATGCAAGAAGTTAAGAGTCTACTGAAATGTACAAGATCAAGACGAATCTGCTCCAGATGCGCCGCATCTCACTTATTATATACGGCGCATCACTATCAAGATTTCACAAGATATTATCCAAGACGGCAAAGGACATGCGCCGCATCCAAGAATGAAGATACGCCGCATCTTCTGGCGGTGTACGAATATTCCTGAATATATTAATCTTGGACCCCACGCGAAGTTAAGTCAATGCGCCGCATCTACTTACTAGATGCGCCGCATCTTACCCTCAGACGGAAACTATAAATACCCCAAAGACCAGACGAATTAAGAGTTCCGAAAGTTCGACAAAAGACCGAAGTACAGAAACCTAGGACGAATTCAGTCGAATAGGCAGCACAAGACACACCCGAACGAAGATACAAGAGCTGTAAGAAGGTGCTGCATGTGTTTAATTCATTAAGTAGTTTTGTTTTATTGTGTTAGTAAACTTTAATTCATCAGGATTGATGGCTTGTGTAATGTGACAACGGAAAGATTGCACTCCCTTAAAACTGCTTTCCCATCAATTAAAGTTTTTATGTTGATGTCTTTGGTTACTACTTATTAGTGCATTGATAACCTCTGTGTTTATTAGTGGCCTGCGCATTTGACTGCGGAAAATAATGTGGCTCCCACGGTTGTTACTAAATTGATCACTTAGGAATAACTTTTAGACATAAGTAATCATTAAGGGTTTACTCGCCGATAAGAATAGGACCAACGAGAAAGGATTAACTACATACACTTCATATAAAACTATCAGTAAAACAAGTGACAATCTACTTAATCATAAGGACAGATCTTCTTATTGTCTCAAGTATTTATTTGTGTACGTGTGTGCTATTCGCTGATTCGTGCCTATTGGTTTATTTTATTATTTAATTGCAACCAAATCGTGCCAGTCTCTCAGGCTGAACCCCCTTGCGTTAGATTAGGTTGTATAGCTAACTTAATATATTAAAATACTGATTAGAATAACTAGATAATACGTTCCACTCTTAGTGATCGACACTCTATTTACCATTATATTCATACTGACCGGGTATACTGCTCGTTAAGTGTGTGTGTTATTGATAAGTCGGCTAAATATAAATTTAAAACTTGAGTAGGCATTAATACTGCTAAACCGCAACGACACATCGCACGCATCACCTTTCCTCTTGCCATTGTTTTTCAAAACCACGGTACCCTTTTGGTCCTAACCGGGGCCGATTTATATGTTTTTTTCCTCGTTCACTTTGTTGCGCACGCAATTTCTACACATAGGAGTGCCAAATGAATTAAAAACATTTCAAAACAACAGTATATTAGACTATCATAGTAATACAAACTAAAGTGAAACGAACATTTTTTTTAGGTGTATTTTCTTTCTGGCAGAATTCTTCCCATACATGAGGCTCTATGAATGTCCATTTCCCTAATGGAGATATCCCCTTAAGCATGTATTTAACACGTAGTTTGGTCTTGAATGCCTTCCACTTAGTACCACATGATACAAGCGTATGGTTTTTTACATCGTTATTTTCAAGTCTGAAATGTGCCTGCTTGATGTAGAGATAAAGCTTATTAGATGTTAATACATTTATTAAATTAGAAGAAACCACAATTAACTATAGCAGATACTATACCTTGATATCAGACCACAAAAAGTCTTTTTCTTCCTTTGTTACATGCTTCCAAGTATTTTTCACAATAGAAATTAACCTCCTGGTACGAGTTCCCATATATTTTCCATACAAATGTTGCCACTTGCTGATGCGTGGGTTTTGCAACCTTACAACAGGTTTTACCTCTCGAGGGATCTCAAGAGGCTTACAACCCCACCAGGCAGTGTACCTGACCGATGTAGTATAGTGTAGTGGTAAGTACGGGGGATTGATCGTTCTCCACAGGGAATAGTGTTCGTTAGGTATGAAAAACTACTCTAATAGGTCTAAGGGTTGAGGAAGATTCTTTTTTTATGTTTTTATATTTTTATGAAAGCAAGTAAAATCTCGGTTTTGAAGGAGTGGGCGGAATTAGTTGCTAGTCAACTAACCCAAATAACTACAAATGCAAATAAAATAAATAACTGAAAATAAAATGTTGTGAGCAACTTATGTGTAGAGAAATGTGTTTACTTAGATTTCCTTACTCCCTAACTATCTTTTACCGGTTAATTAGTGTGTATTAGTCGCGTGGATGACGGGTGTATTCCTTAATACCATTCGTGGGGTGGCGTACTTACTTCCCCAACTCTACAAGCTCCTACTTCACTCCTATGTCGAGCCGGCTAGGAAGCTCCTAACATGGGATCACTAGAATTCGCTTGTGCATTAAATACAACCATAAAAACCTTTAGTACGCCTTTGGTTCATGTTTCTTAAGACGTTCAAGCAAGTTACCGAATAGGAAGTTAGCCAGTTTTCTTAAGCCTAACATAGATAAACAATCATCCAATACAACTAACAACACACTAATAACCAATAATCAATAGCTAGGTTTCATTAGATCTAAGCAAAC